>VZTZ01022918.1:0-51988 GCA_013400955.1 Drymodes brunneopygia
CTTTTAAACCAAGACACCCATCTTCCTACATTTCTCTCATAAATGCTCAATTCTCATGACTCAGAAAAATTAGCAAGGGCATATCTAAGAGCTAGAACAATAAAAGGTGTTATTTAAACCAAAATACCCCAAAATAGAGGGAGGATTAGTTCACTTGGTTAGACCATGGTGCTGATAACACCAAGGCTATAGGTTCTATCCCTGTACAGGCCATTGACTTAATAGTTGGACTCAATGGTCCCTGTGGAACCCATCTAAGTCAGAATATTCTGTGATTATTCTGTGATATTAAATAACACAGAAAGCAACTGAAGAACATTCATAATTTTCTTTGATACGGAACACCATCAAACATTATCATATCTATAAAGATCTGGTTTTAAGCCGCTTTCTGTAAGAAAATTTATGTATCTGAAAGTAATATTTCTCAGATGCAATGATCAAAATTCATGTCACTAAACTTTGTTCTTTTATTTTATTTCCATTTAAAGCTTTGAGAATTTTCTAGACCTCACTTTGTGTAAATGGAGAAAAAAAGGAGAATACAATCATAAAATTCTTTGTGTTGAAAGGAATCTTAATGATCATCTAGTTCCAGCCTCTGTGCCATGGACAGGGACATCTTCCACTACAATAGGTTGCTCCAGACTGGCCTTGAGTACTTTCAGGGGTGGGACATCTCTATATTCTCTAGGCAACATGTTCCAGTGTCTCACCACTCTCACAGTAAAGAATTTCTTCTAAATATCTAACCTAAACCCACTGTCTTTCAGTTTAAAGTCATTCCTACTTGTCCTGTCACTACATCCTCTTGCAAAGTATCCCTCTCCAGCTTTCTTGTAGACCCCTTTCAAGTACTGGAAGGCTGCTATCTCCTGCTACAGTAGGCAAGTAAATTTGCCAGATGCTTTATGTCTTTGGAGATATTTATAACTTTCTTTTCAGTATAGAATATTGACAACTAATTCAGATGCAGATCTTTAGACTTTAGATTACTAAATGTTTGTGCTGAGCTTACTGGAATTAACTTCACTGATTCTTCCTCCAAAAATTTATACCTTAGTTTCAGACTTTACTAACCCTTTGTTAAAATTACAATTGAAGGGAAAGCTAATACATTTTGCTGCAAGGAACTGAACGAATCATTTGTGATTAAATAATAAAAGAATAAGTTAAAGGTGAAAACGAGGTGAAGATCTGGTGTTTGACATTCAGATAAAATCAGAGCACCAGTAATGTATAGTGTAGCTTCCTAATAGAGGCTAATTCATGTTAGTAGATCTTTGCCCTTAGTTTGAGAGTTACTGCAGCAGAAATAAATGGGCCATGCTAGTTTTCACTCCCTTAAAATTAGGCTGGTTCCTTGGGTCAAGTATGAGTGATAAATTCCTAACACTGAACTTGAATGTTCTGAGTTTCAAGGAAAGATTTTCACTGCTCTAATCAAGGCTAATTAAGAATAACACCCTTTCAGATTCTCAAATAATTTAAAGTGACTTGGGAATATTTATCATGAATCTTCCACTGTATTTATTATAGAAAATATAAAATGTTACAAAAAGTCTCTGAATGTGACCTAGGCTATCCAAACAATATGCCTTTCATCAAAGGGAATTCACTTTTATGTCAAGGGAGTGTCTTTCTGTTGTGTCTCTTGTATTGTGAAGCTCAGGCTAGCAACATGCATATACATTTAGAACAGAACTTGTTTGTATAAGTCAAGATAAAATTATTCTCTCAACAGTCTTAGCACCAGAAAAATAGGATAGGTGACAGTAAATGAAATCATCAGTATGATCAAAGTATTGCCTTTTTTTTTTATACCCAAAGAACTTTCTTTCAAGTGGAGCTAAAACAATTCACATTATTAGCAAAACTCTTTAGTGTAAATTTGGCCTCTGTATTTCTAAAACACCCTTTACAATTATAATTTCACACTGTTTAGCAATAAAAGTGTGACTTGCTAGAACTGTAATTTCATGAGTATCACAAAAAAGGGCCATATTTCAAGCATCACCATTCAGTTGTGTAGAAGCTTATGTAAAATTAAATCATTAATGAATTGCTAGTTAAACCTTGCAATGAACTGAAATTAAAATCATAAAAAAGTTACAGTGTTTTAAAATGCCAAAATTAATATTTTTGATATATTTAGTAAGTTTCACTCTAAAAAGGGAAAAAGCCCTGCAACAGCTGACTATCTACAGAGATTACCCAAAGCAGCTTTTTTCTTCCTTGCAGTATTTCAGCGCCTGAATTCTGTCATTGAACTGTCACTATGATGGGTTCAGAGCTGATGTCCAAAGGCAGCTGTGCACCCAGGCACATCCCATTAAAGTCACTAACACACTGTGCATCCTCTGACTCTATGAGTGCACATGCCCATACCATCAGAGCCTACCCATTTATCTGACATGTTATTGCTACATCTGAGCATGTACCTGACTTTCATGTAGCAATGTTCAATTTATAAACTTGGACAATACTGTTATTTCATTTTACAGATGAGGATCAGGCAGAGGTATACAAAGTAGAGCTCAATTCAAAATAGTCAACCATACCTATTCCAGAACAGCTTTCAGAGGTATCTTTTTCTTTTGCCTTTGGCTTCATGTTGACATAAAGATGGAGATGCTGTGAGAAGAATTACCTACAGGATGATTGCAAACAAGAAATCCTTCTGCTATGAATGCTGTAACAAAATTGTTTGTAAACATCATGCAGGTTATTAAATGGCAAAAATGACTCCTATGTTTAGGCAATACTGTTCAAATATTTTCAGTGAAAGATGGAAGCATAATTCTATGTTTAAAATTATATTGAAGAAGATATTAGGTGCTCAGAATAGTATATACGGTATAAAGTGATACCATATTGATAGGTATTTCCCATTTCCAGATGTCTTGTTTACTATCCAATTTTACTGTCAGTGTCTCATTTATTTTATGTTTTTTTCCAGATTTCTATCTCTCTATTCTATTACTATTTCTTAGTAACTTCAGTTACATCTTTCCTCACCCACCATTCAATTTGATCATAAAACCATTGTAGCTGTATTCCCCTCCTAAAAATCTGGATTATAAAAGAAATTTCTGTGCTTGTAATAAATAAAAAACAAGTATTGCTGACTTTGAAAATAGTGTCACTAGCACAAAAGATAAGAACACTCAAACTTTGCAGATCCTGTTTTCTTGCAAGTGTTCAGTATGGGGTCCTGAGCAAACTGATCTAGTCAGTGGCATCTCTGCCCTAGCAGGAGGGTAGGAATTTGAAGGTCCCTTTCAACCCAAACCATTCTACAATTCTATGACAAAGGCAAGAACTGCATACAGATGGCAAAATTTCTTTATTGGAATTCCTGTTTGAATCCAAGATCACAGAATATTCTGATCTGGACCCACAGGACCACAGGGATCATGAGTCCAGCTCTTCAGTGAATGGCCCATATGGGAATTGAACCTATGACCTTGGTGTTATTAGCAATATTCTCTATCCAATTAAGATAATCTCTCTTCATTTCATGCAATTTAATCATCTCTTTCATCCTATGAAAGAGATGTGCCAGTTACTGGGACCACTAAAATAAGCAAGGACAAAGGCATGGCCAGTTACAGGGAACATTGATATAAGGAAGGAGAAAGGCATGTTTTGCTCCTCTGCTATTACCCATGCTGTTGTCCTTTGTCTATTTTTGTGACCTCCTGGACACATCCTAAGTGTTGGATGGACAAAAGAACTCCAGGTAATCTGTCCTATAATTCTCAGAAACCCACTGTATTTTTTTTCTTTCATGCTGTCCCAGTCCTTAATAACACAACCCATTTTACTGTTTGCTCCATATGCCCAAAGATTGTTAAAACCCAGTGGCTGGGAAGATTGCTTTGTGGCTGTAAACCTGAGCTAAGGCTATGATGTTAGCTTGTAAGATTATACAGCAGTCATGTAGAACAGAAATTCAACAGCCCATCTGTGTATATAGTTAATTGCCCCTACACAGAATGTGTGAGAGTGCAGATACATTACCATTATTATCCTACTATACCACCTATTATCAGAAAACTGAGTGTGCAATCAAGAACACAGCATGCAAAACATATATTTATTCTAACTGTGAGTCACAATGCAGAAAAAAAGCAAATACAGCAACAATAAAAAGCAATTTACAAGATGCATGTAAACTCAGGAGCTTGTCCTTCCAAAAGGAAGTTATTTCCTATTCCTGCTTTAATAGGTAGATTTGTACTCTACTATTTGCTAATAATTACTTAAAATATTGGATTTGCTTAGAAAAAGATCATTTGTATGGCTTTCATTCTAATTTAAGTACTTTTCCAAATTAAAATTTTGATAGCTTTGCCCCATAGTGGAGCAATTCAGTCTGAGAGCAGCCTCTGTGATAATGCACAGAATTTAAAGGTTTTTTCTGAAAATCAGTAGGAGATAATCCAGTCTGCCTTAGGTGTTTCTCTCTATTTGCCATCTACTTCTAGACCAATTTCAATACCTGCTTTCATCCATGGAAAGCCTATGGAAAGGTGCAGGGAATGACAGTAGCATTCCTAGGAAATGCTAGGAAAGCAGCTCAACTGCAGCAATTGTGCAGTGGAAACGATATACCTGAGTAACTTGATCAACAGACAAACAGCAGGCCACCAAGCAGAACTTCCTTTACCATCAAAGGGCTAATGAAGGTCCACACAGGACACCTGTAGCATTGCAGACATGGAAACATCCAGTTGTGAGTTCATCAGAATTTATGACAATTAAAATTACAGGTAATTTTGGAATTTGAAGGTAGATAGCATATAGGTAAAGCAAGCATTTTCCAAAGGTAAGCAGTGAAGATGTGATAGAAGATAATAATGAAGAGAAAAATTGTGAAAAGATTATATATGTCTTGGATTTTGAGTGTTTTAGTCAGGGCTATTAAGCATGTAGCCCAATGAGACAGCACTAGTACAGCATTTTTACATTAACTGCTTGCCATTTACATCAAATAAAGAAACGCCCATTGCGAAGCTATCTTGAATTCCATGGTTAAAGTTCAGTGAGCACATTTTAACTTTGGAGCAATCAATATATTACTGAATATTCGGTAATCTAGTCTAGGCCCAACCCTGGAATAAATAACCTAAAGTGCCAATATCCAAATATTTCTGACTTCTTTCAGTGTCAGTTCACGGCATCTGGGTTTGGAGGAGAAGCAGGAGAAATATATTCATACTATTGTCTGAACATAAGGATATCAGATCACCAGAGATGATGAAACACCAGAAACTTCACAGAGATGATGACAGTAAAGAAACTGCTATGTCTGATGAATTAGCCAGAAGTTCAGTGAGGTGCTTATCAGACTCCAAGCTTTTCCCCCCACTCCCTCAAGCACTCAGCATATAGCCAGACTAGTCAATAAACTGCTATATGAAATAGGAAAACTGGCAGCCTCTTTCCTACACAGAGACCCAGGTGTGGTCATTTTTTTTTTAGCTATTATCTAACAGAAACTTCCCTAGACTAAATTTGTCTATACCCCAGTCTGAACTGCCATGCATTCAAAGAAAGTGTTAATCCCATAGAAGATATCACATGAATGTGTCCAAACACTTATAACTTGGGCTATTTTTAGGAGATAGACTGAGAAACATTCTCTTAAATTTAACTCCTAGAAAGATAATCTATATGCTGATATCCCCACCACTCTTTTCATTATCAGCTCTTCCCTGAGCACTCTTTATGCAAAATAACTTTTGACCTATGTAATAGAACACAATCAAAGTCTGCCTCAATGTTAAATTATTTCTAACTAAGAAAACCCTTTTATTGTGATTTACATATATTTTTAGAGATTTGAGAGTTAATAGTGTCATCTCACATTTGAGTACAGTGCATATCACGGGTGTTTAGTTATGAAACTCTGATGTGTAATGCATAATCAAGGCCTTCCAAGTGAATAATGTGACAAAGGTTCATGAATATAATTAATCTGCTTTAAAAAGGCTGAGAAATTGGGATTAGATACATATAGAAAAATAACTTCAGTCATTTAGCCACAGATTTATTGGAAAGATGAATATTTTAAAATAAAACTTTAATCTTAATGTTGACAGTAGATAAAATTAAACAGGTGATTAATTTTTGCCTCATACATGTTTCTAACATCTATAAAATGTATGTACTCTTGAACTGTTCTATAAATCCAATCCCATTCTTGTAGCTCACACATAGTAATACTTGCTTCAGAATTTTACAACTACCTTAAGATAAGAGAACTATTGTCACAGCACCTACATTTCACAGACTATTCATGGCATTTCATAGTCAACAATATCTGAGTAGATTCTATTCTTTTGCATATAAAAGTCATCATCAGTACTGATTACTCTAGCCTTTATTTCCACTAGTATAGGACTATCATTCTTTTGAAGCACAGTCTAATAAGTTTCATGAGTTGAGGTATGCACACTCAATGCAATTTATATGATGTTTCCTCTACACTGAGCCTGAGCAATACAAAAAAAATAAAAATACTATGGAAAAGTACCTGTGACAGTCTCCAACAAAACTAGAAGGCACATATTTTATATGTTCTCAAAACTACATTTCTAAATGTTACAGTGGTTAACAATCTATATTTTAAAATTAGGATATGACATCATCAACATTGTTTTCAGCAGCCCTAAGTCAGGCCACTTATGTACATGCATTATTTTGGCACAGACTTCCATACAGAACTTTTTTTCTCCCAAACTTATGATTACTTAATGAATTGTTATTGAATAATTTGTGTTTTTATATTGCCTTGACATATTACTATAGATAATTAAAGCCTTGTGGGAAAAATTATTTTCAAATGCTTCTACAGCTTTTAATAATAGAGTTTTTTATTAATAAATCTACATTTTCATCACATCATTTGAAGAAGGTGAAAGTTATTACTCTGTTTTATAGGTAGAGATATTGGGCACAGACAATGAAGAAGGCCCTTCATTCAGAATTTTATCACATTACTCATCTATTAAATAATACATTAGACTGAGTTTAAGATGCTCAAGAAACAGCTGTCTATTTGTAGCTTTGAGTTTTTGATCAAATGGTCCTAAGGTACTACAGCTGAGCAGCCAGAAAACGAGTAATTCCAGTAGCACAAGGAGTGGATGAAGTTACCTTCTAATATCACGTAGAAAAGGTTGGGGAAATAGCCAAAATCAGATGTAAAAGGCTATCAGGGACTGATCTCTGCCCTGCCAGTGGCACAGTCCAAATATGTCACATTTGCCTCCAGGTTCCCTCTGAGCCCTTTGTGGAGTTCCTGAGACTACAGGACATTTTTATTGTGGATGACTGGGTGGGAGCATGCCAATTCAAAGTGCCTGAAATTATGTGTAGATTGTGTGCCAAGAGATCAAATTAATGTTTTTATAAGATTCAAATAAGACTACGTACTTTTTTTAATGGAGTATGTCATGAAGGCAGCCAAGTCTAGGGGCAGAGAGGCTGATGGGATTGAGGATTACACAGAGTAGAAGGGGCTGCACCGGGGTCAGTTATGCTCATGATGCCTCCCAGGAGTGGTCCCTAGCACACACCCTATTTTAATGGCTCTCTATCAGTTGTTTTATCTACACTGCTCAGGTTAAGAGCCCAATCTCCATGACCAAGTGGCATCACTGAGCTCAGGCTCCTGATGGGCAACCTGTTCCACTGTTTCATCAATCTCCTAGAGATCTTTTTTCCCCCTAAAGTTATCATGAATGTCATAAACAAGAATTCATATCTGGTTTAGTTTGTTACATCATGTGGCACTAGCAAGCAAAGTTTGTCAGCATTGTAGCTATATTTCCAATAGCTATATATCCAATAACAGATATTAGATTACTTTTGAGCCTCCTTTTCACCACTGTAAAGAGACACAGATCCTGCAATCTCTTTTCACAGGCGGTGCTCTAGGCCCAAGTCATCTTGATAGTTGTTGGCTGGACCTCTCCAGTTTCTCCCCATCCCTTTTGAAACTCAAGACAAGAAGTGGACTTGAAATTGGGGATAACTATATGTGGGATAACATTTTTCATTTGGCTGAACTTGTCTTTTTCTAAGGCAGCCCAGTAAATTTGCATTATTTTCAAGGAGTGCACCATGCAACTGTGCATGGCTCTGTTCCAGTGTGTATCTACAATTTGGACTGGCCCCATCTCCAGAAGAATCGTCTCATAGAGTGCTAGTCTGAGTAGATTTACAGTCAATTTACAGTTTGGTGTCACTTGGGAGATAACTCCAGAGAAAAGGTGTCTATAAAATTGAACAGTTCCCCACCAACAAGAAAAAAGAAAGTTTTTAAGACCTTTGTTCTTATTAATATGACTAAAGAACAGAAATATTTTTAATAATATCTATCACCTTCTCTTATTTTCAAAGGGGAATGCTGAGTAGGCACGTAGTTACTTCTAGCCATAGTTTATTTACTTCTCTACTCCCAACTGTATTTGTTCTGAGTATTTCTGAATTTCTGAGTTATTCATAAGTCTGTTACTCTATTTGCCAGCCCTTTGGAAATTGTAGGCTTAAATTATGAGATTAAATCACATATTTCTGAATTTTAAATCCTACTCTTCAATATTTTTAGAACATGACATCAGATGATGATTAAAAAATTCCCACTGATTACTCATTCTTCAGTATTCTTTTCTGATGTTTGTCTGAGTGTTTATTACCAGTATATAAATGCACCAGGTTGTTGTTTTGAAAGTTTAAAGTGCAATAGAAAAGACTTAGCTTTTACTCTTCATTATTTTCACTGTTAAAAAAGGCTTTTTGCCTTTGTACCACCATAAAAAAAAAGAAAAAGTATCTTTTTCGATTAAAACTTACTCTCACACTGTGCTTAATAGAACAATAGATCTATTTGTTTCTAGTACCATGAATATATTTTTATGCATTATGCTGTTATGCACGAAAAATGCTATAACTTCAGACCAGAAAATAGCACTTATCTCACTGTGGTTTATGTTATAGAATTGATCCAAACACATAAGCACTGTGGTTTTGTTGGTTTTGTTTTTCCACAGAAACAGACAAATGATTTAACTTTTTAATTAAACTTTAAAGCCTTTAATTAAATGCCTAAATTGCAAAGAACTATTTCAGAGTAAACTGTCTTTAGATTGTTGGATATGTATTTTTCTATTGCATCTGCTCTGACCTGGAAAATTACAAAGAGCAATAACTCACATTCTCACTTCTTAATTGGTACAATTAACACTTCTTTTATTACCCTGGCAGACAAGCAGTGATTGTGCAAGTGTTGCAGGTAAAACAGAAACTGATGCTTTTAAACCCAATACTGTTAATGTATTTCAAATGCTTTTAAAGTAGCGTTTTAGCAGAATAACTTCATTTTCTTGTTTCTCACACTATTATTATACTATTTTTCCAATGCACTTCCAAGGGAAAAAAATGTTGCCCAGCAAATAAAGCAAAACTTTAACAAATTCTGTAGTCTTTCCATCTGACTTTCATTTGATATGACATTGAGCAAGGAGCTTTCAGTCTTTATATTTTGGACACTTCCGTACCTGCTATATAAGGATAGAAGAAACCAATTCTGCAGAATAAATAAAATAATCAATGATCAAATATCAATGACAACCACCCAACTTCGGCTCTGTTTTGAATCTCAGCTATGGAAGACACTCTCTTTCCATGGAATATCATTTTATTTTTGTTCCTTATGATGTTGCTTTGTGCTGTAAACTACCAGAGCTCTGTTAAAAGTGCTGATTGGCATAAGCACTATGCCAGGGTGTCAGATGTCAGCTCCCCAGAGAGGGATTGGGTCCATGGTGGTGGCAAGCAGAAGCAATAGCAGGGTTGCTCCCTGAAGGAGATCCAAGGGTCAGAGCTGTGCCCTCAGTGACCAGCACACAGCCCCACAAGACCTGAGCAGGGTCACAGAGTGATAACAAGAGGTTTCTTCTCCAATGCAGTGCACTTCAGATGTGAACAAGAGTAAAAGTGGCCTGGGGCTCATCCAGAAAGTCCAGTCGTACAAAGCAGCAGACTGGGCTGCTGGGCAGAAAGACAAGGCTGTGACATTTAACAAAGCTCCCAAGAGCAAATAAGGCTACAGACAGACTGCCTGTGCCACAGGACTGAGGTCTGTGCAGGGCACTGGGTTGCTCCCAGCACCAGGCTAAGGCCCCTCCCAAAGAGCAGCCGTGCTCTCTGAGGACACACTGCCCCCTTTACTCTGTGGTGTGTACAAAAGCAATCCCATTCTTTCCAAAAGTTTTCTGTCATAAGTATCTTCTGCAGTGATGCCCAAGAAAAAGCAGGACATCAGGGAAACTGAGGAATGTATCTAAATTCTCTTCTAACTCAGGAAAGGCTTGACAATGTCGACTGGGCATGCTCTTCATCTACCAGAGTGAGATTTAAGCCAACGCTGTAAAATCTTGTATCTAACAGAAGCCTGGTCAGCACTGAATGTCTGAATCAATCATTGAGGTTCCCTTTCTATTTTATGCAATGATCTCATCCTTTTAATGAAGTGATAAATATGACAATCCATTAGACACATAAAATAAAGTAGAAATAGAGACATGGTAATTAATGCAATTAAAACTGGTTTGTTTCCTTTACATGCAACAGAGTGCATCTATAAAGCTAAAAGGGATTTGGTCAATGGTTTTTTTTTATGTACAGCACCTGACATACTATAAACTTTCCTTGCTTCAAGTACATCCTTGAGGAAGATGTCAGGAGGTGTTACTTGTAGGATTAAGAGCACAGCAAAAGAAATTATAACAGTTTCTTATTCCCTTTCTCTGCCATTTATCTGTGGAGACTTAGAAAGTTCTGTCTTTCATCCCCAAACACAAAATGTCAGCTAAGTATAAAAGATGTCAACTTGGTACAGGTCTTACTTCATGTTTATTAAATCAATTAAGCTTTTTAACCAAAACTTGTCATTAAATCATGGTTTCACCTAAAAACCTTGAAAAATAACGAATCCTAAAATTCAAGCCTCTGTTACTGTAGCAAAATAATTACTATACATTTCTTATCACACTCTCAAGTTTACATTTTTATTGTGATAACAGCCACTTTATGCTATTCTACTGTTTATTTGAAAAATAAGAGCAGAACTGAGCTCATTATAAAGTAAAATATAATCATTCAGATAAGGTAAAAGTAAATCCAAGATAAAACTTAGCCTTTTATTCTAGTATTTTAGGGGTGGTTTGTATTTTCCTAACAATTTGGTGTTATATTTAGTCTGCTGAATAATGCCATCACATAGTGCTGGTGCACATCACTCAGTCTGAAGGGAGAAGAGGACAAGCCATGTTTTTAAGCTACATAAAAGCAAATCAGATAATGAACATTTACACTTCACTGGTATTTACTTCCTGATGAAGAGTACCATTCATTCAGGCTTGAATTTATAAATTCAAAAATCACATTTTTCCTCTTGTCTAGAAAATGGCAGGCCTTTTTTAATAACAGAACTGTAATCAGCTTGAATGATTGATCAGAAATATAATCAAGGTTTCATGCAACTTTAATTTTATACTTTGGACTTGATTTGCATAAAGTCTGATAAGGAAAGAATGTTGGTCATTTTAATATGCCTGATAAATGGACTAAACGCAAGAAGTTAAAACATTTACTGAAGAGGTTTAAAATAACAGTCCATAATGCTTTGGGAAAAATATTTACATAATTATTGTTTTTCTGAAGATGCTTTACGAAGTCTGCCTAATTATGAAAACATAAATTGCAGCAAATTAAAACATACTAAGAAAAAAAAAAGGAATATAAATATATGGTTTGTGGGAAGAGAAAATTTTTTAAGTATTTTTAATGTTAAATTCTAAATAAAGAATATATCCATTATTACATTTGACTGGACTCTCAGAAAGTTTGCTGTTGATACCAAGCTGTGTGATATGGTCAACACACTGGAGGGAAGGGAAACCATCCAGAGGGACCTTGACAGACCTGACAGGTCGGTCTGTGTGAAACTCAGGAAGTGCAGTCAGGCTGAGTGTGAGGTCCTGCCCAAGGGTGGGGCCAATCCCCAATATTAACAGAGCCTGGAGAATGAACGGATTGGGAGCAGACCTGCAGAGAACGACTGGAGGCTTTTGGAGGACGAACAATTGGACATAAGCCAGCAATCTGCACCTACAGTACAGAAATTCAACCAACCACATCCTGGGCTCCATCAAAAGAAATGTGACCAGCAGGTTAAGGGAGGTGATTCTGCTCCACTAGTCTGCTCTCAGAAGACCTCATCTGAGTGCTGCTCTTGGCCCCCCAATGTAAGAAGGGCATGGACCTTGGGAGAGTGTACAGAGAAGGGACATGAAGATGATCAGAGGTGATCTCCCAAGAAGACAGGCTCAGAGAGGTGTTTTTGTCAGCCTGGAGAAGAGAAGGCTCCAGTAAGACATTACTGTGGCCTTTCAGTACCTAAGGGGACTACAAGAGAGCTGGAAAGAAATTTTTTACCAAGGCCAGAAGCGACAAGATAAAGCCACTAAAGGCAATGGCTTTAACTGAAAGAGGATAGCTTAAATGGGACCTAAAGATTCATTAGGCATTGTGAGGCACTGGGACAGGTTGCCCAGAGAATTTGTCACTGCCTCCTCTCTGGAGATGTTCAAGGCCAAGTTGGATGATGGTCTGAACATTCTCATTTAGTGAAAAATAACCCTGTCCATGGTGAGAGAAGGTTGGAACTAGATGATCTTTAAATGTCCCTTTCAACCCAAACCATCATATGAGTCTTCATGAAGATAAAAAATAGTAAATAATAACACAAAAAGAACATTTGGATTCAACCCAAGAATATTGTTAAATGCATACATTAGGAATAGCCACCTTTTAATCAGATGTTTTCTGTTATTTGTCCTCATATCCATCATAATTGTTCAAGTAGATGTCTGGAAAGTATTGGAAATACTGTGTTTTATTAAACCAATGAATTCTTGGCATGTTTAAAAATAAAAATCTCTGATGTTAATAAAGAAACTGCTAATTGAAGAAGGTAAACAGGATAACCTAAATAGCAAAAGACAAGATCTTCTTTTTCCAAGCCTAGGAACTTGAAGGAAGTCAGATTTAGAAGGCATCTGAAGGTCAAAGAGGTCTCTAATGCCAAGATTTCCTGGAAGAAAGAACTCACAAAGCAAAACTGATTTCATTCATAGGCGTGATTACAAGGGTGATTCATAAATGTGGTCTTATAGAACATAACAGACATTTAGAAAGTATTTGACTAAGTATATGCTATCCTGATTAAAAAACCAAAAATTTCAGAATATTTATGGCATTGATAAATGCAAAGTTATTAAAACACAGATTTTATACATATATATATTGAAAAGTGTTATGCTTCAATAACTATTTGAAATGCTAATTGAAAGGGGATGGAGAATTTTGTGGTAGAGCACAAGATGGATTGTGTTTATCCAAATTCTATAAAATATTTTCAGCAATCATTTTGAAATAAATCACTCTTGCCTACATAACTAGGTAGCACACAGTTCACTGAAATCATAATGATGAGGCCATGCAATCACACATCTATGTGCAATCAATTATTATTCACAAGGGATCTCAGTTCTCAAGCCCAAACAAAATCACAAGTGCCATATATCAATAGTATAAATTCAGCTTCATCTCAGAGTGTGGAATCAGGTTTCCAAAACAATGGAGACCAGATTTAGGGGCAGAAGAGTTAGGCTACACCTCAAGTGGTAACACAGGCATGATCTTGAGGCAGCTATTTACACCTACATTTTTTTCCCTGGATTATCTCTCTAGGATCCACATTTGTTCTCCAGAAATTTCTCTGCATCATATAATGTTGCGGTGGTTCAGGTCTCTAAAAACCCCTTTTCTTCCCCCGCCAGGAGGCACTGGAAGGNATAATGTCTTTCTTTTTCTGGTATAAAAAAAAAAAACAAACCCCACTTAGAAACACAATCCATTTGCTAATCAAATTCCTGATCTTTTTGTTTTAAAAAAAGAATACCACTCTTGATCCAATTTAAGTCTAAAAAAAGGGAGGGATGTAAAGCAGGTTGTCGGAGTTTGGATCTAGTTTTTTTGGGGCTTTCTTTTTTTTATCTTCAGGAATTTTTCTCCCATGAGCTGTTAATCACTGAGTACTTAAGAGAACAAAGCACNTGGCACGGACACCAGCTGACCCCCGCCCCTGAGGGTTTGTGGAACTCCCCCACCTCTCTCCACGCCGGCAGCCGCCATTGCCCTGTGCTACCTGGGCTCACGCCAGAGCGCCCCCTGCAGCCGCGGGGGAACCATCGCATCCGGAGCGCCCCCTGCAGGCTGTGACTGGAACTGCACCAAGGGAAAAGGTGCCTGAGGCCAGGCAGGCTGCCACTGGATTTCTGGTTGTTTGTTGGTTAATGCCATAGTTGTTATTATTTGTTAGCTTTATTTTAGATATTAGTAAAGAACTGTTATTCCTATTCCCATATCTTTGCCTGAGAGCCTCTTGATTTTAAATTTATAATAATTCAGAGGGAGAGGGGTTACAGTTTTTCCATTCCAAGGAAGGCTCCTGCCTTCCTTAGCAGACACCGGTCTTTTAAACCAAGACACAGGTGGAATCCATTTTCAGCATTTCTGGGAATATTGCCTCTTTAACTATTACTACTCTCCTTTTCTAATGGAGGAAAGAGAGGTTCAAAAGATCAGTCCCATCCAGAAGGCAGCCAGCTTGACTTTTATAGTTTCTTCATGGATTTTATACATCATTCTATACATGCCAGAAGCAAGAAGTAGGACTGTAGTTACAAATCACTATAATTTTAGAATAGTAAATATATTCAGATTGTTGAAAACAATTGTTTACAAGCCAGTCAAAAAGCATGTTCACTCCAAATACAAGGAAACACATGCTTGCAAACAGATCAGGCACACACTTGTATTCTCCCTGGAACACATAAATCTAAAGTACATGACAAACACACGTAGCTAATATTATGTTTATGCCATTAGAACTCATCCTGAAGGAATATCTAAATCACAGTTTAAAGGATGCTTGAAGGCTGTAATATTTGGGGAAAAAAGTGATTGTTATCTAATTAAACATAGGAAAATAATGCTAAGCAAGCCTGACTCAGGATAAACTACTCATTCTGATTAGTATTGGAAAGGCAGGAAATAAAAATTTTCTGCATAGGATATATTAATTTTTAGAGTTCAGAAGCTGGTAGGCTGCTAGGGAAAAGGGTAGAGAGAGTTTAAAAAGGAAAAAAAGGAAAGTGATGCATTCTATAAAGTCTATCTGCGTGTTGTAGGGAATTGGACCATAAAATTTGAATTCCCCTATAATGGAATCATGATCATTTAGGTTCCTGCTGTGAGTGTTTTGAAATGTTACCCTTGACAATGCTAATAAAAAGGTCAGTTCTATTTCTGCTTTGTTGTGCCTCTGTGCACTGCAGGTATTTTCATTGTGAGAGTAAATATCTTGGTAGTAATCTTTGCATGGGTTCTGATTCCCTTAACCTTTAATGGAACATGACTGCAGATTGAGAACAACGATTTGCTCTTTACAGATTTTGCTAACTTAATCAAAATAACAGACTGAATTTGGACTACTGTATGAATAACATTAGGTCCAGGCAAGGTACCATGAAATCATTCCATCCACTAGGACACAAATCGCAAAATAATTAGGTTGTAGCATAATGGCAGAATTTGAAGGAGCCTGAACAGTGGATACTGAACAATGATTTCAATGAATTTGCTGATTTATTCCATCTCAGGATATTTACCTTAATCAGGGCCAAATTAGACCTTAGTAATATTAACAATCTTCAGTCTCATCTCTGAATATTATAATGCTAAACGAGATAGAACTGTTTCTTCAACCATACAGGAGCCAGCATATTCATAGCAAAACAAGTTTTAGGAGCCCATTCTGTCTGTAGGTAGTGCTCAGAGATATCTAAAGCTTATCTGCCTTCGAGAGAGAAGACATTTTTGAAAGGAAAAAGATTATGAAGACTTATTTTCTGCAGATCAAATAGGCTTCAGTTGTTGGCAGAGAATAGTAGAGTTCTTTAATTACAAGTACTAGTTAGTTGAGGATTTTGCATGAATTATTCCCATTTCGCCTACAATTTATGTTTCTCTCTAAAAAAACCAATTATGCAGACTAAATCTATATTTTTGTTCATGGCAATTAGAATTTCATCCAAGAAACCTGACTATTGGAGACTACTCTCCCATGTCTTGGTAATTTAGTTGTTAAATTGGTTTCTTCAAGGGTATCAGAGTCTGCTGAAAAGAAAAAAGGATTCAGGTTAGTCAGGACTTAAGCAAAGCTTTCAAACCCTGTCCCTGATGAGGACCTTGTACTTTTTCAAGAATCTCTGATGACAGCTGGCTTTCTGATTTGTCCTGTCATGAGGACTGGTACTGTAACTTCAGACTTGTCTTCTTGACATCCAGTATGAATCAATTTGAAACACAAGACACAGTACAGAGAATCTATTCAAACTCTTCCAGCACGGGTAGATTCAAGAAGCCTACCTAGAAGCAGCACATTTGCAACACATCAAGTTGTGGCTCCTCACTCCACAGTGTTCTACCTTTTCATAAACAAGAACATTTGTTTGGAATGCACACAGATTATTATTCTTTCCAAATTTAAATATAATCCACTTTTACATCTCTAGATAATTCTCTAGACAATTAAGTCTTCAAGACAGTTACACACATTAGACACTGCCTATGTTAGATTTCTTCAAGTAAAGTTCAGCTATCTACTTCAGCAAGTAATTAGAGTACTTAATATTATGCAAAATAGAATTAGGAAAACAAACCACAAATGGATTAAAACAGTAAACATCTTAAATCAACACCACACAGAATGTATATACTTATTCATGGTGTCTTTTCCTGCACTGCTGGCACACAGTTAAATTAATCATGTCAGTAGATGCTCCTAGATCAGAAGTGATTAACCCATCTAATTGCTGCAGATAGCAAAGTATTTCAGGAAGGATAAAACAGATGGAGCACTCTCTTCCCCAGAAGCTTCTCTACTTTTATCTCTTTTTGTTCATGTTCAAATGCAAATGCTACATGCTTAGTCTTTTTGAGTCATATTTCTTCTTGAAAAATTGTTAAACAGGTAATGCTTATTTCCATCCTCCACACAATCAGCTCATTAACCTAAAATAATAAACAGGAAGATGGGGGCAATGGGTAGTTTTCAAAATAACTTAAACTAACAGAAACCATTAAAAGTTTATAATAAAATAAATAAAATGTCAAAACCAGCCATCCACCATTTTATGCTCGTACTTACTTTGAAGGGCTTTTATTAGTGCTCTCCTTACTGATTCATTTGTCTGCAAGAACAGAGTAATACAATTACCTCACTAGTATGAACATTTTAGCACCACAAAATATAAACCTATGTATCTCATAAGGACTCAGTCTTGCAAAATGTTGACATTTTAATTTCTGTTTCATCATTTAGGCTGTCTAATCTGAAACAGGAACAAGTAAAATGGAAAATACTTGTGAAATGGGGTTTCTATAAATGCTGGTGGCCAAGAGGAAAAAGCCTTTATCAAACTCACATTGTACATTATTCTCAAACTGTCAGGGTATGATTTTGTTCCCATTCAAATATTATAACAAACTGGTAAAACAAATAAAATTAATGAATTTAAGATGCACACTTCCATTCTAGACACCTTTTTCCTGTAGCTCAAATCAGGACCTGATTATTTGAGGTTCCCAACACGATGTGAGGAATTAAAGCAGCAGGATTGTTACTGGAAGGAGTGTGAGCTTTGTGTTGACTCAGGTGAAAGATCCATGAGCTTGCAGGCACATGCATCTCATTCTATAAATCCAAATAGCTCATATGTTAAAGAGAGGCCTGTTTCAGGATACCCTGCTTAGCATACTGATCCAGCAGGCAAAGTGGGATATTGAAGTTGTACAAAATGTGACCTGTCTTTTATATTTAGCATACTAAAAAAATGTTTACTATTATATACATTGGTGATACATGAAATCAAAGGGAAAATGTGAGCCCTGGTTACCAAGGACATGGTCAAATCTGAGGTACTCAATAACTTTTTTGTCCTAGTATCCACCAGCAAGTGTTCCAGCCACACTGGCCAGGTTCAGAAGGCAAAGGCAGGCACTGGGAGAGTCAAGAATTAACTGCTGTAGGAGAAGATCAGGTCTGAGAACATCTAAGGAACATGAAGGTGCACAATTGTGTTCATGGCACATGATGAGATGCATCTGCAGGTCTTGAGATAACTGGCAGAGCAAGTGGTCAAGCCACTTTCAATCACATGTAAGAAGTCAGGGCAGTTTGGTGAAGTTCCCACTCACTGGAAAAGGGGAAACATAACTTCAATTTCCAAAAAGGGAAAAAAACTGGAAGATTCAGGGAATGACAAGCCAGTCAGTCTCACCATGGTTCTCAGCAAGGTTGTGGAGCAGATCTTCCTAGAAACTATTCAAAGGTGCATGGAAAATAAGGTGAATTTGTAACAGCCAACACGACTTTGTTGTGGGCAAATTGTGAGCTGACAACCCACAAAGTCAACCAGATCCTGGGCATCAAAAGCAACGTGGTCAGCAGGTCAAGGGCAGGGATTCTTCAAAGTAGAGTTGCACTACAGCCCATATTAAAAAAAAAAAAAAAAANAGATAAAAGGAAGTTACAGAAATCTAACAAGGTACTCCTTAAAAATAATTCATAGCTAGCAATGTACTCTTCTTGGCAAGCATTGCTGATTGGAATGCCAGGGCTCTAAAACCTCTTTATTAAGGTGTAACAAACTGTGAAAGTCAATTTTTGGAACAGCAACTGTAACTGCAACAACACAATGTTGCTGCTAAAAGAATTGGATGAATGTGACTGCTGTAATAAGCACATGTCAATGGCCAGGAGCAGACAAAAAGCAATTTAAGAATAAAAACAGTCATAAAATATTCAAGGAGGCCAGAGAATTAGCACTGAAAGCAAGTAGCATTAATTATGACTTCTAAAGCAGAAAAAATTGCGATAGACCTAATGTCAATTAATAGTAACTGCTCTGAGCCAGATTTTAAACACATTATGGTAATTGTATGAGGTTATACAGTAAGAGATGACCCAAAGTTGAGATCAAAGCTTAATTTCACTATTGCCTGCAAACTTAGACTGAAAAAAATCCAAGAATATTAAGGCCAGCAATGGGTGACTTTTGTCAAGATAGATAAACATAAAAGGACAAACCTTTTCAGAAATAAAATTAGTGGAGTGTTCATGAAATTGTGGCTACCTTCAGGCTGACAGATAGAACAGCATTCTTCTGACACAGTCACACCAAAATATTCAGAAGTCTCAGGAAAAGCAGTATTTTTCTAGACCCCTGAAAGAAATTTAAATCTGGCCCTCAGAACA
Organism: Drymodes brunneopygia; assembly: GCA_013400955.1. NCBI lineage: Eukaryota > Metazoa > Chordata > Aves > Passeriformes > Petroicidae > Drymodes > Drymodes brunneopygia. Next base: position 19,460 of record VZTZ01022918.1, read on the forward strand.
TCTGAAGATATTCATTTATGTGCAATATGATTAAATATCTAAGTCAAGAAAAATACTTTTTCTGCTATGATAAAAAACATATAGAAAGCAAGAGCAGTTTGGAAGGAAACTAAAGCATAATTCAGAGCACTATAGAATATGGATTTGAAGAACTCACCATTAACATGATATTTTCTGCATGATAGTATTATATATTACACCAGTGGTAAATAGTGTTCTGAACAAAAAGATCTAAAACTTACATTAGAGAAGAGAACCAAGCATCTTTTACTTCTTTCTTTTTTACTTAATGTTTTAACATAATGTCAAGTGGTGTCAAGAATATCTTTCCTGACTGATATTATCACTCATCTCATTTTAAGAAAAAACTGCTTAGACAAAACCGCAGCATTGGTTGCTACATAGGAAGTGTGCAGAAGATGTAATTGTGGGTGATAAAATAGATCTTGGAAGTAAAAGCTCAACTAACATTCAAACAAGGAACAAAAATAATAGATCATCCCAAAACCACAAAAGTCTAATGAGAATTACTTCAAAACACAAGGTATCCTTAGAAGATAGAGAATGTGAAAATTAGGTCAATTTACCTATTTTGGCTATAACATGCAAGCATGTAGGGCCATCAACAAGGAAATAATATTAAATCTGTAAAATAGAATATTAATAGTTGATACCAGTTTTGCTTTAAGAAATCTTGAAGACCAGAGATTTGCATCTTCAAATTTTTTTTTTTTCTGGAATGTAGATTTGAAAGTTGAAAATCTTCCAGAAGAATAAACAGTGTCTTAAAAGCCTCTAAGAAAAATACTTGAGGAAATTTGTAGATACAAATCCAAAAAATTAAGAACTTTTCCAGACAACTTCACCTCATTCTAAAATTCAAAGAAAACAAAAACATGAGAAGGTTGAAAACAGCTAAAACAAAATCAACTTCTGTGACAGGTGTTGGATAATACTAAAGTGTTGGAAATTTCAGGCAGAGTGACTTGAACAGCATTAATAACAACATGACAAAGGTCATTCAAGAACATCACAGTTTTCCTTCTGTTCATGTTACTTCTGGTGCTCTGGGAAAAAAACCATTTGTATGTTGTTCTGCAATCAGTTAATAGGACACACAGATTTTTCTCCTTGCAGTTCATTAAGTTCACCATGGCTTTAACTTTTTCAGCATTGCTAATCCAGATTTTAATATGAAGCAATCGATCTTTTAGTTAGCACCAGTTTGTTAAACTAGGGGGAGTCATTCTCTCCTTCCCCTTCTGTACTTGTTAAAAAGACAAGCTCTATTTCTAAATAAAGTGTGACCTACACAGAAAGCATCAACATCATGCTCAAGCAGTGACAGGTAATGGGGAAAGAGATCCATTCATTTTGACATCAAGTTTTAAATCTCAACCAGACTTGGCAGGTTCCTTCTGTAGGCCTCTGAAAGAAACAGATGCTTCCAGAGGGAGATTGACACCACGGTGTAAGTCTGGCCTCTTCTCTCTGGCCTCCATAGACCACATGAGACATTCTCTGCAAGCATCTATTAGTTTTCACTGACTTCAAAAGCAACTAGGGGGACAAGTACAGACTTAAACATAATCTTTCACATGTTTAAGGCTGGCTGAGGTAGATCTCTGCACTGCTAGCATTGAAGCCCTCTAAATATTATGATTGGAATTGGCTGGATTAATGGGTATTTGAAGCTGTCTCAACACAAATATAGAAATCCAGACCAAGTCTAATTAAACAGAACCTTCAGACGGTACAGATTTAAAGTCTAAATATATTTTCAGCATATGACTTTTTCATTCCTTTATTTTGTATTTGATCTTGAATGTTAGCAGTCCTTTTCCCCACAAAAGCATAGAAAACTATCACATTTTAACATATGCTGCTCTTTGTAGTGCCACTCTGTTTTCAACTACATATTAGCTTCATGCCTGCTAGAAAGTATTCAGCAAAATAATTAGTATAAGTCCTGTCTTCTACCCAGGAAAATCTCTGTAAGGCATGCACAATTGTTTCATTTGGGTATGTTTTCTCATACTGTAATGTAGCATCACTAAAATACAGCCATTTCCTATGGGAGGAAAAAAAAAAAGAACTATCCAGTCCTATTTTTGGTATATAGAGCTTTTAGAAAGATTCTTTTTTATTGATCAGTACTCAAATATATTAAGAGTACTTCAGAAATTAAAAGGAGAAATAAGTATTTGCTTATGTACTAAATAGAGCATAAAGGGGAGAACTCACTTTTCAGGCACTCACTTTTTCCACACCAAATGTAGAGAAACAATTAGACTGCTTACCAGTGGCCTTGTTCTTGTCATTTGGTCTGTGGAGCACAATACAGAACTCTATGCAGAATATAACACAAGATGAAATTTACTTGCAGTAAGTAGTATGGAAAATAACAAAACATTAATGCCCTGCACTGAACTCTTGCTTCTGCATGAGTGAAATAATGGAGAGAGAGAACATGATATGAGCTATTTCTATACAGAAAAGAACAACACCTTGTGCCAACACAAATTTTGGTGAGAATTCAGAGAATAGAACTTAGAGAGAATCTCACAGTATTAGAAGGCCTGATGGGAGGTTCTCATCATAGTACAAACTGTGATAGATAGATAGATGTACTGTATGTGTATTTCTTAGAGAAGAAACAGCTAATGAAATTTGCTTAATAAATTGAAATGCATCTTCACAGTGTTCAGCCACACTCTTTCTGAAATAGGAAATGTTCATGAAACGGCTACTTTTGCATTCTACTGCTTATATACTAAATATCCCATTAACTCTCCATCATATGTTTGTACTCACTGTTTTTCATGAATTACCACAATTTTACTTCTGACGCTTTGCTATTGGAGGGCAAAGAAGGAGCCCCCATTGCTGCAATATTAAAAGCCAGGGAAAAATGGAAATGCAATAAGCAGCTTTAAATACATTTTTCCCTGCATTTTTGTTGTTCCCTCTGACTTGTTCTTTCTCTTTTGCTTTTGAAATGTAAAATAATGTAATTGCATTCATGTCACAGGAACTATACCAGAATTGGTGATATATGATGTGTTTTACCAGCTTTGCAATGCTAATTTATTAGCAGTCTTTAACTTTAGAAATTACCCTGTATTTGAATAGATGATTTAAGAACACTTACCTAGGTTTATTTACCCAACAAATTGCTTGTGGACTTAATAAGGAATTCAAGCAGTTTCCCTGGGGTTTCCTATTTGGAACTTGTTTTCTCCCATTATCCCTGAAACAGAGAAAAAGAAAAGTCTCTGAAGTTCAGAGGTATCAACACATACATACTCAATTCCACAATGTAACTTCCCTAATAAAATACCATTAGGGAGTGGTGCAGTGGCCCTGACTATTCCACCACTGCACATGGAAGGAATGATCACGTACATGCAGGACCAGCACAGCTCTCAGACCAGTGCTGCACAGAGTTTGGCTGCAGGACAAACAGAACCTGCCAGTTTTGGCAGAGGAGCCTGTGGCAGCTCCTACTTCATATCAGCAGTTCCACTCCCTGCCTGGCCTTGCTTTCTTCCAGCTGTGCAGCAGCAAGCCCCACAAAAACATCTCTCCTGCCTGAGCGCAGAAATTTTGGATAGAGCTCTTTCCATGTAATAAAACAAGGAGTAGCTCAAAGGACCCAAAGGGGAGGGTGTGTTCTGTGGATGGGGTCTGAGGAGCCATTCAGTGCTACATCACCTAAAGGGACATAAAGACTGCCTATACTCTTCTCTTCTTGTGGTGCTGACTCTGATAAATACCTTTTTTATTGACACCTTACAAACCTTATTGGGGTTATGATGGGCTGGCAAACATCTCCAGGTACTAACCAAGGCATTTTGTCATTTACCTTGACTTGAAGATATACTTCCTCACCCCTATATGAGAAACTTATTTTGCTGCTGCAAAGGTTAAAATTAACACAGATGCCTCATTAGCTAATTAAATGTTAATTGTAAAATTTCACCTTGAACTAAATGAAAATTGCATTCAACTGAGGATATCAAGACCAGAATTGAACACAATTTTTTCTTGTTTGTATTTTAAAAATTCAATGAAGAAACATGTAAGAGGAAGACTCAGAACCAAGACAAATAAAGATGACATACCTAGTCCTCCTGGAACTTCAAGTTTAACTCCAAGATTATTTAAATCAGTAGACTGAAATACAAGTCTTCAAAGTTAATCTTTACTTTGAATGAAAATAGCACAAACAAAGCATTCAGGTAAAGGACAACATATAACCTTCCTCATTATTGTCATGTGCAAATCCTTGAGAAGGGAAGGCCTCCAAACCCACATCCGTAAATTTGAAAGCTACATCCATAAAATCAAAGAATTGCATTTTTCATTTTCAAAGGATCTAATTAGCATAATTAGTCTCTAGTTAGCATAATTAGTGAATGCAATAATTTATAGGTGAAAGAATGCTTGTCCTCCCCCCCCCCCAGTCTGACAGGGAGCAATGGAGGAACAATAAGATCCCACAAAAAGTTTCTATTGGCAGTTCTAATTTGTATCTGTTCTGCTCAGTTTTCCTTGTTGAGCTCTTTAAAGAACAATAGGACACAGTGAAAGTGGTCCACAGAAATGATTCTAAATTTATTTTTGGTAGAGGCAGTGTGTCCTTTCAGTAACCTGTGGCAGAGGAATGCATAATCTAGAGATCTGCTTTGTTTTTTCTTTTGCCTGGTTGCATAGTGTGTAGAGTATCCCTTAGCAGCAGAAAGACTTGTCATTAGTTTTACAATTGAAGCAAGGGATATATTTCTAATGAAAGAAAAGCTTTACAAAGCAAAGATCATGAAGGGGAGGGTGGAACAACTAAAGTAAGCTTCCTGCTGTCTCCTTTTCTAACCTGCTAAGTAATACTGCTGGCTGAGGCTGGATGTACTTTCAATGCAAAGAACCATGCAGAGGAAAGATGAGGAAAGTTTATCTTTTCTGTAAAAAAAGGAGTAATACAATTGTAACTAGTTGCTTATACTGGCTCTGTGCCCAGCATGATTAATGATGCTTTCAAAATGGTTTTAGAGGACCACTTAAACTTGCCCTCATGAATTTCAAGTCTGTCAGTTTTCCAGTGCTTGGCCTGTTTATTTGACTGCCCTGTTGCTCAGAGCAAACCGTCAGGCTAAGACAGAAGATTTTTAAATTTATTAGCTTGTATGCTGTTAGATGGAAAAACTTCTACAAAAACTCACAGAGAAAGGAAAAATATGAACTGTGGATTGGAAAATTAGCATTAGTAGTGATAAAATAGTTTTATTTGGTGTCTTATTCATAGCGATGTTGATCAACCTGTTCCTGGTGTACACAAAGTCTGTGAGTGAAACTTCCTCACTTTCCTCATGTACAGGAAGAACTGGAGATTTTGGAAAGGTGGATTAACCAGGAATTAAGTCAGTGCATGTGCTTATGTTTCAGCCTGAATTGATCTATGCTTTTCAAAAACCAGACTGTAGTACTTAGTTTAATTCAGGTCCTTCTGTAACTCATGTAGTGCACAGTATTGACAGTCACTAAAATAATTACCATTTGAAATCAGGCAAAATTGTTTGAAATTATTAATTCTGCACACAAAGAAGAAGCAGATAAAAGCATACCATATGTTTTAATTTACATCTTTTAAAAGACAATTTGCCCTGTACTTAGGAGGACATTAGCACTAGAGGAACTTTCCACTTCCACATCTATCCAGCCTTTCCCAATATACAGAATACTGATTAAGACTGCTAGAAGCCCCAGAAGGAAATCCATTTTTTTGGTAAACTTTTCTAGTTTCAGTGTACTGAAAACATTCCCAAATACTGAGATGAAAAAATTTAAGATAAAATTGAGAAGCAAGCTTGTTCTTGGTCAGTATTTCCACAATTCTTAATCATTATAATAGCAATTTTCCTACCAGTTTTTTCAATTTTATAGGAGAGAGGTCTGATAAACTCTTAATTATTTCAGACTGAGATGCAGAGATCATGCTATGCAATAAGTATATTTCAAAGAGAAAAAGAGGAAGAAAATGAAAATAATAAAATAATTGCAATTATAGTTCTCCATAAAAACTTCCTGACTTTAATTTGATAAAATAATTTTCTAGCAGAAAAATGAAAACTTTTTATTATTGATACTTTGTACATATAATTCAAGAAATGAAATAGTTTCAAATGAAAAACCAAAATATTCTTGTGCCATAACATTCTTAATGGACACCTCCACTTTTTCTTTTTTCTTAATATTTCAAAATTTTCACTTTAATAAAAAATTCTAATCTTCATAAGACCCAGGTGCATTAGAACAAGAAAATAATTGCCTGAAAATGTTCAACAGGCTTAGCTGCATTAAAAGTACTATTCAGCAGTGACATAATTTAGTTTGAACAACTTCTTCTAGTGAGCTCCTTAAACTATCAAAGCAGGTGATACATATGCTGGCAGAGAACATTTATCACTCATTAACAGCTAATTAGCAAATTCCTTAATTTGCTCCAGTTCTACTGGGATTTATGTAGAGAATTTATATTGAAAGAAAATCTTGTTTGGCTGTTGTGTGTTTTGAAGTTTTGGAAGCAATAACTTGCTGTTTCTGGGGGGAAAAGGAAAAGAAAAGGAAAGAAAAAGGAAAAAAATAGAGAGATAAGAGAGATACTCTTCTTTAACTGACAGTGAAATATCCACTAATCTAATTTATGTCAGATATTCCAGCATTGGAGAGAGGAAAACATCAACTCTAGTCTCCCCATACACCAAAGAATGGATTGCAAAAGGGCAACATTAAGCTCAGCATTTTCTTAGCAAATTGGTATATAAAAATGAGGTCATAAATCAGAAAAACAAACAAAATCTTGGCTTCATCACAGAAAAAAAATTAAAAAGCTAATTTTAACAGATAAAAACTGAGTACTAATAATAGACCTAATAATGGAAAGAATAAGTCAGAGATCTTTCATATGTAAGGTCTTTCCTCAGGCAGGAGAATTGAGAGGGAAAGTGCAGAAACATAAAAAAAGTAAAACAGGATAACATATCAAAGTATTGATCCCTTGTACTTTCACTGAGAGCACAAGATGAATTTCTCCCAAAAGCTCTTGCTTTGGGAAGGAAGTGTTAACTTTCTTTGCAACGTGAAGGATTTGGAGGAAAAAGGGCACTATTTCTGAAAATGTGAACTTTGCAAGATGAATCCAAGAATACGTTGTCTAAAAGCAGTAATGCCCATAAATTCACTACCAGCTGCATAGCTTATAAATCAAGTTGAAAATTAGATGTGTAAGTCTCCAAACTTGCAAAAGACAGATGCAATGGATGAACCATGCATTGCTTTTAAGCTTCCACTGGAGAATGCATATCCAAGGGAAGAGAACCAATTCTGATGAAAAAAAAAGTAAACAGTGGCAAAAACATATTATTAGATGTGTCATGTAAGTATGAGGCAGGATCCCAATGTATAAAGCAAAAATAGATACATTATTTTTTAAAAAATGAAGAACATTCAAAAAATAAATCAGCTGCCAGTAACAGATGAAATCCATTAAAGGAAAAAAGTGGGTTTCCCTTTCCAGAGACAAACACTACTGAAATAATAAGGAGGATTTCCTACCTTTACAGTCCTTGTTTTTTAAGGTTCAAACATGCAAAGAAAGTTGTTGAAAAGCTCTCAGTTAAAGATAGCCCAGATAAAGAGAGTAAAAGAGCACAACAGCTATGGGCTGGAGCTTTTCCTGTGCAGCACAAGAGGCTGTGGCCATCACAGAGATTTTTATGCATCAGAGTAAGGCACGTCTTCCCTGTCAGATATCTCCTGATGATACATCAACAGGGCCATGTTTTAGCAAAATCTGTTACTGAAATACAGAAAAGCTCCTAAAGACATCTGAACAGGGGGAATGAGTGTGCCAGCACAGAGTAGTTCCTCTGTTTGCCTGGACTGGAGCCCTAGTTAAAGAAGGTTCTAAAACAGCCACCATTTCAAGTGAAAACAAATCTAACTCAACTTTGAAAAAAAAAAAAAAAAGAAATAATAATATTTTTATTATATATATGTATATGAGAAGAGGTACAAAAAATGTAATTTTAATGTGGATGACAAAGTGATAAAATCAATTATTTTCAGCTAGACAAAAAAATGTTCTTAGTCTTATCATTATTTATTTGATGCATATGCTTCTTTCAGTAAAAACAGGAAATATTATCTTCATTAGAAAGAGTATTTCTGAGGATAAAATAGTAGCACCTTATTAAAACAATGCACATTGAAGAAGAAGCATGACATGGCTCTGTATAAACATTTAGAAGGAATTTCAGTATTCCCCTTCCTTTAGAGGATATGCAAGACGCAAGGTTTTGGTCATTGGGGAACTGCAGGGTGGCATCTGTGCAGAGACAGAGGAGATGCCCAAATATCTGACACAGCCAGTTCCAGCCAACGCAGCATCCTTCCAGTGATGTCGGTGGCACTTCTGTCATAACATATTTAAGAAAGGGTAAAAAATGCTGTGTAGGACCTGGGATAACAGGAGTGAGAAACTGTGAGAGGAACACACTGCGGACACCAAGGTCAGTGCAGAAGGAGAGGCAGGAGGTGTTCCAGGCACAGGGCCTGAGATTCCCCTGCAGCCCCTGGTGCAGGCCATGGTGAGGCAGCTGCAGCATAGCAGCCCAGGGAGTTCCATGGTGGTGCAGAGATCCCACTGCAGCCCCAGGAAAACCCCATGCCAGAGAACACTGATGTACCTGAAGAAATCTGCAGCCTGTGGAGGGAAGCCCACACAGGAGCAGCTTTTCTGTCAGGAGCTGTGGCTCGTGGTGGACCCACACTGGAGCAGTGAAGGACTGCACCCCACAGAGAGGACTCATGCCAGAGCAGTTCTTGAAGAACTCCAGTCCATGTGAAGGACCCAGGCTGAAGGAACTCATGAAAGACTGTATCCTATGGAACTGACCCCTCGCTGCAGCAGAGGAAGATTGTGAGGAGGAAAGAGCAGCAGCAATGAAGTGTTAGTACCTGGCCACAACCCCATTCCCCATCCGCCATGCTTCTCAGGGAGGAGGAGGTGGAAAAATTGCAAGTGGAGTAAAGTTGAAACTTGGGAGACGGGAAGGGTGAGGGGAAGCTGTTCTTAACTTTGCCTTTTATTCGCACTTATCCTACCTAAATTTTAACTGCCAATGATTAAAAGATGAACAAAAGATGTCCTGGCAGCCACTGTAATATTACTGCAAATACCACAGTATCAGATGTTTTCTAGATTTCAGACATCAGGCCAAAAAGTATATTCTTTGAATGGCTATGAAGTTTTGTTTCTTTTCCTAATTATTGCTTACAAGACAGTAGAATTTACTATCATCCTGTCAAAACGCCAGATATTACCTATCGTAAGTTTGCCAGTTCTTAACATGTTTGCCAGTTCTTATTTTCTTATCAGAAGAAAAACAGTCATTATGAGACATCGGGTAGACTGAGGGCTGGTATAAAAATACTAAAAGGAGAAAAAAAATAGCAAAAACAACCTTAAGGCATTCAGAAACTATTCCCGTCACATAAATTTGACATGTGCCTTTGCATCTTTCTTCCCTGCAGGTTGTTCTGCTTCAGCTGTTGAGAGATATTTAATTTTCCTCCTTGCTTACTTTATAAAAATAATTATTTTTCTTTTATTTTTCTAACATAAAGCAGCATATTGCAACAAACAAGATAACAAATTATATTGTGTATCATAGTGACAAGACAACCATATATTTTAATACAGATTTCAAAAATTTAGGGAAAGGCAAGGCAAGTACTTTGGACAGGAAAGTCCATCTAGTTTCACAAAAGCCCTAGTACATCTGTGGGTCTGGCTTGTTTAATGAGTATAACTTAGACAGCACTCTTTGTTCAGTTGTGCTGTTATTTTTCAATTAAACTCTGGCACTTTTACGTGAAATAGATTGAAATTTTCAGATTGATTATCAGCATATGTTGCACAATTGCAGTTAAACTAAAAAATTGTAGTACACTACAATTTTAACTCAGTTTAATTAAAATGCTTTTATTACTAATCCATTTCCATCTGGACATAAAAAAAGTTTCTGACCATGATAAGAGACAGAAGCCAAACTGTAAAACTGTGAGTCAGTTAATTTGCTGCACAGAGAAAACATGTATGTAATATATTGCATACATAAAATATATTACAGAATTTCTAATATATTTCATGTTAATCATGAATAATTAATAGCTCCAAATTACAAATCTATTTTTATGTACCCACATACCAAAGTCTTGGTTGCTTTTTTTCCCATGAAAAAAATATATTTAGGCTCCAGAAAAAGGAAAAACCTCAGGTTCCAAGCAAGTATACAGTAGTCCAGTATCTGAAGAGATTTGTGATAAGTTACTTGATCTTAAAAGAAGACAACATAATTAAGAACAATATTTCTTGTAGAATCTTGTTAAGCAGTTCAATCAGATTTCACACACCAACTTATACAAAGAGCTCCGATTTTGGTTAGTACGTTGAGGAAATATAAAGCAGTAATGTGTGCAGGCTTGTGTCCAATACTGGCAGCACTGGACAAGGTTATCACAAAACATGTTAGTGACAAGCTGATGTTATTAGACTACCAGTTCAATAACATCATGAGGATTTACATTCAAACAAAATATTTTTACAGCTGTCAATGCAAAGATAAATCCCAAGCAGGATAACTCCTAGTTTACCTTTTACTTAGCAGGATACCATCCCTGCAGATATATTCCAGAGCCACACTTAACTGACCTGATCACATTACTATCCTTTACTCTCTTGGGGCCATTAATCCATCAGATTATGTTTAACAACAGAAAGTAATTGAGATCTCCCCCTCCTACTTACATATTATCATCACATTGGGTCGGGGAAAGAAGCTCTGACGGATCAGTGAACACTAGTGATGGAACTCTCTATTCTCCCTTAGCTCCAATTTTATGTAACAAATGTGGCTTCTTCTGACTCTACAATTTTAGAACATCAATAGGTTAGAATTTATCTTTTTCTCCCCCCAAATACCTATTAGTTTCATCAACACAATGCTGTGTGTGTCCAGAAGTGGAGAAAAAAAGAGATGATGTCAACCAAAAGTGGTTTAATCCCAGTACAAGCCCATTTTTTCTTAAGAAACATATCTCAGTTTAACTGGAAGTAGTTAATTTTTTCCCTTTTAAGTTGTTCCATATTACACAGTCTTAAGCTTTAAATAACTTTAATAAGACATTCCTTCAAAATTTAGACGCTCTGCTGGATGATGTAAGTCATATGACATCAGTTTTCCCAACCTTAAACGCTCTTGCTTCCCTGGCTGCTGCCGATGCCCAGCAGAGGGCATTTCAGCACTGAGCTATGTGAATACAAAATGAAGAGACCGAAATTTCTATCACAGCAGTTTGCTCACGTTGCAGAAGTACAAGTCTGAGAAGATTAATAAATATTTGAGTATAAACTGCAGTGTTTTCCACACAAATATCAGATCCCTAATATTTAAATAAACTGCCACGTGTGACATTTATTTTATTAAGAGCTATGTTTTCAACTTGTTTATATTGCATACACTGAAGCACTGTAAAACTGACATTTAGACTGTTAAATGTACGGGCACATTAAAACCTTATGTAAAATATACTTACAAAGCAGAGGGAACAAGCAGCACAGAAATACATGGCTGAAAAAATTCATTTTAGAGAGCAAAATTCTTATTACAGCAATATTAACTATTTAATTACATGTTTATTTGTATTATATAAATAATCTCACCCTTTAAGTATGAGGTTAAAACTAGCTTTACATATTGGCTGATTAAAACCACATCATAAGCTTATAGCACAGTTCTTCAATAAAACTTTTTGACTTTCAGACGCAGTTCTTCGAAATCATCTGAAATTCTGAATTGAATATTATAATGTTTATCTGCCCAATTCCTACAAGTTAGCACAAATTGGAACAAGTGCTAAAAGTGCAGCTTGATTGGATAATTTCAAAAGATGCACACACAAATCTGCTTGCCCAAGAACATGCTCAGTCACACCAGCTGTGCTTTTCAGACATGGATATTCAGTTATTCAGTTGTGCCTTGATTTCAGCTGATAGTTCTACTTATGGTGCTCATACAACTTCATACAGCCTGGTTGGAGTCTCAGGCTATGGTCTCAGCAGAATCAGCCACAACCATGCCCTAACTAACCTCTTCCTAAAGTTACAGAGTTTCAGCTTGTAAGGCTGAAAGAGCTTCCACTGCAGTTTCCACAAGCTCAGACTGATGACAAAGGGGGATGTGCTACTAATGTGACACATGTGCTCTCAATGTCTAAAAATGTTGCCTACTAGGCCATTGGACAAGGTTTGGTCATGGAAGAAGGGATCCACCGTATCTCTTCTTCAGTCTTCTTAAAATGTGGAAATTATAATTTGACCTACATCTCTGATCTACCGTCACCTTCTGCATAACAAGCCTCCCTGTCAGAAGCACATACTCAGGATCATTCACAGTTTAAGCATTGGTACTAAACACAAATTCCCACACACAAAGTATTGCTTTGGGGAAGAACAGAATTCAGGTTACAAACATTTGTAACTACAATAAAGCTGCTGGGTTTTCCCCCCACTTCCAATCTGTTTTATGGAAACACCAAAGTACTTTAAGTTTTCATCATACCAGTAATTTAAAAAATTATTTCATATCAGATGTGCAGTGTTGACATTAAAAGGGTGAAAAGCTCTGGAACCATAAGGACTACGTGCTGGCTACAATCCTTCTTTGCACTGCTGACTGGCAATTTGGGGAGCTGAAAGAAACTATACAAAACAAGAAAAGTTTGCGAGCTTGATGAGGTTTTTTTACAGAAAAGTGCAGTTTTGCAGACTACATATTTCCAAACAGTTTACCACCAAGAACCTGAAAAACCTGCTCTCACGTAAATCTGTCATAAAATAATACTACTTTTGGCAAGGCACACTCCTGGGGGAAATTCCCAGTCAAATGAGCAGAGTGATAATGATCTAATGAAAAGAAAATTACAATAATGACAGAGAGAGGAAAAAAAAAAAAGAATGGCTACTCAAAGGTATACATGCCTAACTTTGGGGGAGAGGTGAAAAAAGGGGGGAATGCCCCACGAACATAAAAAAAAATTCATCAGGCTTTTCTCCCAGTGTGATCTGGTTAAATGAGGAACCTGCTTAGGATTGCTTCCAAATTCCACCTAAATATTTGCCAACATTTTCAATCACTAGCACAGGAGACTCAATATGAATTCTTAGTCACTTCAAGTGACAAGACACTATGAAGTTCAAAGCACTGGATGGAATACTGGTTTTCTGGAGTTAAAACCTAGAAAGTTATGGATGGCAAAAGATCTCTCAGGTGTAAGTGCACCTCATATCCGTTGCACTTAGCTGTTCTTCCTTCAGATCTGCCTGGTGATGCCAGAGGGTGATCACCACTGTGGCCACCCCTCCCTAGCATGGAGCAGCAAGAAGAGGCTGTCCCATGAGGCAGGGTAAGCAAGAGCTAAACATGACCATAGTAGAGACAGTGTTTTCATCAAGCAGGGCATAGTCCTGCTGTGCCTGCATAGCAGCCCCACACCCAGCACGACCCACACAGAGAGCCCAGGCAGAAACAGCAGGGTGGAGATAAACCTAAAAGGCAGGACTGAAGCCTATCCAGAAAGCAGCACTGAAGACAATCAACAACAAACATAGGTTTGAATCCACCCAGGAGACAAGATCACAACCTACAACACAGCTCACGGGAGAACAGGTTCCCCAGGCATGAGCTTAAGATGAGCCCTGACCAATGGGCTGCAGCTATGGGTGAAGGTCCTGGGGGGGCTGGTCAGGGCAGTTAAAGGATATTACTTTTATTAAGGAACTGCCATTTGTATCATGGAAAAGTAAAGTTCTAAGGAAGGTTGCACTATCACCAGGAACATTTGAAGATATAATGGCAGGTTACCTGAGTCTAGTCTCCTCAGTGTATGCACCAAACACACTTCTGATTTATAAATTAAAATATCATTAAAAGAACTAAATTGATGAGCTTATCCAAGTGGAAAACAGTAGCTAGTATTGATACCTTGACTTCTCCCACTCAGGCTTTAGGCAATGATATGTTAGGGGAATAATGGCAATAAGCACTGATTTATATCCTCTTATCTGCTGACAGATCTTGCCAGCTGGAATTGTGCACTAGTGTCTCACGTCAGTAGTTAGAAAACATGATGAGGCATTTAGAGCTGACCTTTATCCCATGGTTAGTAAAAGAATAACAGATGCCTGCTTTGGTAAACCTGAAGAACATGAGACTCTTTGAGAGGATGTGAGTAACTGCCATAAAGTCAGGAGCTCAAAACAGGGCAGGCAGAGGACTTCATGGCATAAAGCTCTTCTGGGAGAGTGAATGTGTGTACCTGCCCATATGTGTTGAGCAGAAGAGAAGCTTTTCTAAACTGAAAAGGGAACAGTAAAATTTTTGAGGAAGACAGGGTAAATGTGGAAGAATAGAGAGGTTTCCAAAATCATATCCAGGCTAATGAACTGGTATTTCACTGCTTCTTAATTTTCACCCAAACAACTTCAGGAAGGAGACTGGAAACAATGAATCACCAAGAAAAAAAAAAAAGAGTCAAAGCAATTTTCCAGGGATGGAAAAGGAAGTGTAAAGGGTATAAGGTCTGTCATGGGCACAACTTAAAGGGACTTTGAAATGGCAGCAACTATTCCAAGTTGGATGTCTAATTCTCTCTATGTAATGGATAGGGGATGTTTTTGAAAGGCATTCACAATAATCTTTATCTTGGCTATAGCAAGCTAAGCCAGGAATGGATACAAGAATTTAATCAAAGATCCATTTTCTTACTTCTTTCCCTCCAGCATTTTACCATAGAGAGAGAAGGACTGAAACTTGAGAATAAAGGAAGCAGGCACTTTGTGTCCCTGCTGGAGACTGGCATCTACCCAGTTGCTGAGTCTTTGACTACCACACAGGACTCCAAAGGATTGCAATTCTTTTTTCAAGCTGTGGGGCTTGAAGGATGTTGAGGTCACCAAGTCCTACCAAATCCACCTAATGTGTGTCAGGATTGATTTGTTACCATTGCTAGTGTAAATGCTTTACTACTAGAATGTACCAGTTCTGCCAGCAGGCATCTGCCTTCCTTGGAAATTTGGATCCTCACAAGGCTCTAATCCTAGACAGAGATTTTATTAAAACCTGTGTGTACCCAAGTACAAGGCCAGGACAGATATCTACCCACAGAGCATGTCCTCAGGGAAATCAGACCATCATTTCCTGTGAGAAATCCAGCACAGCTTCTAAATGATACCACTTTCTTTGCCTGCATCTCAATGGAAAGGCCTGAGTTACTGCCCTTTAGATCACATCTGCATTTTGTTCCAAAAGTCTCATAGCTCACAGCTCTAATAACATATCAGCTCTCTTCACAGACTACCTACTGTTAGTCAGAGTCCTCCTTCCTGGCTTTGTAATTACAGACTGTGGGAGGACTTGGACTTCATAGCAGCCTTCAGAGTGCTTTGGTGTGAGAGGAGAGGTATGTCTTCCCGTCATCTCAAAGGTCAGGTGACGTGAGGAAGTTGTACACCAAGCTCTTGCTTTGACTATATATAAGAAAGAGGGAAAGCAGCCACTATGGACATGTGGCAAAAATAATCAGAGCTGGAGGTATTAGATTCAGCAAGGCATGTGGCTGCCTGACTCTGCAGGGAGTGCTGGGAGATCTGGGATGAACTCTGGACTTTGGAGGGCTGTCAGGGCACTTTAGTACAGTTGTGCACTGAAATCCTTTGGGAACTGAACTGCAAAAGATACTTAATTATGTAAATGTATCTAATAAAGCAAAACACAATATAAGGGGGAAACTTAAAATCATCCAAGATGCCAAATAACTGTGCAAAGTTTGTGTACCTTAAGAGGGTGCATTCACATAAATCAATGAGATCTTATTTTTAAGGATTAAATGATAAAGGTTTCTTACCACAAGGTTCTTAATTCTAACACTTTCATCAGAGAATGAAGTCACCATCTACTTCAAAAGGAAATTCAAACCATCTTATTTTGATCTACCAACATTTTGCTACCAGGGCACAGAGACAAAGGAGCAAAGCAAAAGAGAAACATCCACTCCTTGTTTGTTGTGGGGAAATACATAAATTAAAAAATCAAAACTAGTAAGTTCAAAACATATTACAGTAATAGAAGCTGTAAGTAAACAATCTAAAAATGTCTTGCATATCTTTAATGAGTCAGACTTCTTGGCAGCCTCCCAGGTGAGGCCCAAGACTGTTTACCTCATAAGATAGCAAGCAGATAAAACTGGGTAAGTAATGATTTAAGATATAAAGTGTCCAACATGAAGTGGGAACAAGGGAGAGTCAAAAGCAGCCAGTTTAAAGAAAACACAGAGCAAATAGCCTAAGCAGACACTGAATACACAGAGGTTCAAGGACTGAGAGTGTCACCAAACACGCAGTGATACTTCAGGTCTGTAGAAATGCAGAGAAGTCTAGCTGGAATCTGTTTCTCTATATGTAGGAATACTTTATATTAAACATAGCATTGGAATACCAAAGAAAACATAAAATGTTAAGCCTGTAAACCAAGAGCAGCAAAATCATGCCAGCACAGCAGCAATTTCATATACAATTATTGTAGCATATTACAGGTTTGGTAGCTGAATCAGCAGAGCTTCCAGAATGGAAACCCATGAAATGTAAATCTGTATAAGGTTTATTTGCTATGCCACATCCCTTATTTTCTAGAACTAGAAAAATCTGTTAGTGAAGACATCTGAAAGAGATGTTAGATACATTCACCATGTGCTTTGATTTTATGGTTCTAACTTTTTGGTTTTCCATGGTAAATATCACAAGCACCACACACAAAGAAAACTTCTTTTTTTGTTGTGGTGGTCCATTTTTCCTGAATCATTTGATATTTTTCAGAAAATGGGAAAAACATGTTTTTTTCTGATAGATGGTATAGACTTCCATGGAGAAATCACATTGTTAGCATCCCAAGAAGATATGATTACCATTCACTATATTAATGTAGCTTTTGTAATATTCCAAAACCATTTAAAAATGTCCATTAAAAAAATCTTACAAATACTGTGGTTTCTTATTATAAAGACCAAAGAATGCTTACCAACATACAGAGCATTTTCTCCTCAGTGACAGTCCTTTGCTCATGGACTGTGTTCGAATAAGGCAAAGAATACATGTTCAAACTAATTACTATGAAACTGCTTGGGGTTTAATATAAAAAGAAATCAATCAGAATCCATCTGAAACAGAATCTGAAGATTTATTACTGAAATAAAGTAAACAAAGCAAACAAAAAACCTCTACAACAAAACACCAGAAAAATAAAAAACAAACATGAATTTATCTTTAGCTAAGCAGCTTCAGATGTTATGGTTTTCTGTTCATTCCAATAGAAATAACATATCATTGCAGCTGATACGTATAAGGCTCAAATGGACAAGGTTCCTTAAGACGGCAGTAGAAGCACTCATGCTCCTGGTTTATCTCGGCCAAGGGTCAGCTTTTATATTTCCTTGTGGCAAAAAATTTCCTTCCACGTAGTATGAACAGTTGTCTGTATTTACCTGCTACATTTTTCTGTTGGTGATCACTGGTTTGATACATGCTGATCAAGCTGGTTCACATTTAGGACTTTCTCATTTGATTTAAGGAAATTGAGAAAATGCCAACCACTGTAAGAAAGGGATTACCTGAAACACTGAATCTAATTGAACAGAATTGTTTTCCTCCTGAATTTCATAGGTAACTGTCAAAATAGTAATGGCACTAAAACTAGTTTCAGGCATGACAGTTCTTTATAGTTATGCCTGATTTTTATGGCAAAAGAAGAAGTAAATTCCCAGAGTTTTAAAAGGACATGATTCTTCAAAAGCAGCCTCACACTTTTACTAGAGTATTATTTTTCACATAATATAAGCCCAAATCAACTTTACTTTTCCATGTAATCTATCCTTGCTGTATATTAGTAATATTTTCCAGTTTGTTTGTTTGTGGTTTTGTTTGTTATTTTGCTGAGGTTTTTTATATAGCAAAAAGCAATATAGTGTCTAACCTAAATCACGTGGGTTTAGAATACATTTAGGTACATGAATTACAAACATTAAAGCCATAAAGACATTTTAAGTGAGCTGTCTTCAAACTGCCTAAAAATGAGGACGATTGTGTCTCTAGTTACTGCTAAGACAACACTTCCCCAGGAAACTGGTGGAATCACCATCCCTAAAAGTGTTCACAAGGCACTTGAATTTGGCATTTGGGGATATGATTTAGTGGTGAATACTGTGGTGCCAGGTAAATGATTTGACTCGATGATCCTAGAGGGGTTTTTCAACCTTATTGAGTCTATGATTTGACCATGAAAGGAGAGCTCACTACCATAGCCTAACTTCCAGAAGTTGCAAGTAGCAGGATAAAAATTGAGATACATATAGAAGACAGTTTAGAGAACATGAATTAAAGCTTAAATGATTCCTAATGCAAGAAGCACACACATTTTACCAGTGAAGTTCTCTACGGTCCTAAACTAGAAGACACCAAGCCCAGTATTCTGATGTACAAATCCAGTAACATAGTCCTCAAGTCTTTTCCCTAAAGAAGTTTCTTTCAACAAAATTTTACAGATCTCTCTGGTTTGGTTTCTGCACAGATCCAGATTATTGATTGGCAGGGTGTCATGGTTTAACCCTGGTTAATTGTGGTTCTTCACTTGCCACTGTGAAGAAAAATAAATCTACCCCATCCAAAAGAAGAACACATGGCAGTGCAGACCCATAGCGGCTTTTGTGCTAACCCTCGTGGAAATAATCAGTCGTGCTTTTCAGCAATACAGGTCGATGGTTCCACTAAGTCAGTGCAACAGAGTAGCCTAACTTCCTTCCATTTATGGCATTTCCTGACACTGTTAACGTTTTTGTAGGGTTACTTCTCACTGATATGCCTGATGCCCTGAGGTCAGACAAAGGCATGGGCAAAGGAAAGGGCAGAATCATGCAGCTATGAGCAGGGAAGAGCACTGAAGCACTCACTGAACTGCATTTCAGCTCAGTAACTCTATACTTGTGTATTGCACTCTGGACTCATGTAACAGTTACAGACCAAACCAAGTGCTGTACCAACACACTAAAACAAGTACTTTCATTAATGAAAATAAACTATAGTTTGGAGGGATTTTTTTTTTTTCATTTCTAAGTCAATGTCAATCCAGACTGACAGAGTATTTTCTGAAAAGTAAAGGCATCCAGACCTTTAAGACCTTTTCAGCTTAAAAGAGCTTTAAACTTTTAACCTCCTCTCTCCCTAATGCAATTCTCTCATCCTCCCAAATCTGTGTTACGACCCCACAGCACGCACACACAGCTTCAGACATCTTGCACAAGGGTATTTGTAGGAACTCTACACTCCATTGGGCTCTGTATGTTGCCTTCAGGGCCACTGCAGCTCATTTTTTTTTTTTCTGTTTGCTTTTAATATGTGATGTACGATGCAGTCTGAAGAACAGCCTGTAAACTTCATATAGGAGAAATACTTAAATTGCTCGGTTGTTCACCTTAACCCAGGAATGGCTGAGGGGTTTTTTTTTTTGATATGAAGACTTTATAAAAATGATGTAGGGACATTTGTGTCCATTTACTCTTCAGAATTTTTACAGAAAATGCTATGCAAGTAGGCATTTTTAAATTTTAAATGCTACTTGCAGTTGGAATCAGAACAAAATTTATCCTTCATAGGATGAACACTAGCATGATCAAAGAAGCTCCAGGAGAATGAGTTGTTTTGTAAATAAATGATAAAGGAGATGAGTTAGATCCAGGATTGTTTGCTTGTATTGTTGTAGTTCTTACAACCAGTCTCTTGTAACAGGCATTCCATGCATATTTTGCAACAAGGAGACAATCCTTGACTGAAACAGTTTACAGCTATTTTTAAATGGGAGAAATCAGAATAAAGAGATTACAGGCAAGTGATATAAAGAGATTCGGAAACAGAAGTCTATGTTGTTTACTTCGAAGTAAAATTAGATACCATCATTCCAAATGTTCTAGATGTAAATGAAACCACTCTTAAGGTACAGATCCATCTGGAATAAGAACATCCACCAAAGCTAAAGACCCAGTTGTGAAATTAAGTTAATAGTAGCAAAGAAGTGGGATGAGAAAAGTTATAGCTTGAAAGCAAAAGATCCGCAGGTGTGTAAAATACTGCTGACTCAGCATTCTGCTCCGGTCATGCTTAGGGCCTCCTATCCAGAGTGAATCCTAACAAAATCATGACATGATAGAGATCACCTCAGGCAAGGATATATAGGTACAATGAAAACATTTGTTTGTGGGAGTGGAGGAAAAAATTCTATCATGAAGTAACTTACCTTATTGTTTTAATAACTATCTTCATAAATAAGCAGATGATGTGACCTATGTCTGCTTACAAGGTTCCCAATCAACACTTTCTGTTCCACATCACATAGCACCAGAGACCATATCCAGGGCATCTCATTACTGCAAGAACTCCCTGACAGGCCTTCTCTCTAGATTAAGTGAGGAAGACAGCCTGCTGCCAAAAGCACTGCAGATTGGCACGTTTCCTCTTGATCTTTGGATGAGAAATACTGTTCCTTTGGCATACGTCCATCTGTGGTTCTGTTTAGACTCTGTTTTGTCTCTCTGCCTCAGCCATCTGAAGCCATAAGGCTACCCTTTCTTTTGAAAAGACCTAAATTATATGGTTGTAAAGTTCTGCTGTTGCCTGGAGAATGTTGTTTCATTATACGCACTACCATTTCATTTGGTTTGCAAACTGGTTTTCCATGTTTCTGTTATCACAATACTGTATGATTATGGTTCTTTTAATTTGCTTCAAGCAATCATGTTTTTTTAAAAAAATAGAACCTGTTCTCCATTAAAAGGGAGAACTTGATTAAACTTCAGTTTATTTTAGCAGATGAGTAAGAATTGTACAATTCATCCCTAATACTAATCTCTTTACGCAGAATCATGTTCACATAGCCACTATCTTTACTGAAATGCCCATCAGAGCAAGAGAAAGTCAGGATATTAAAGCCATGACTCTAATTCTGAGCTCAAAAGAAAGACGTGAGTCAGTTCCATATCTGTCACAGGCTTCCAGTTAGACCACGAACAAGTCATTTAAGTCAGCTGCCTCAGGTTTCTCTCAGAATGGTACCCTACTTCCTCATAGCCCTGATAAGGCAAAGTGGTGTCTGTGTAGCTTGACTATCTATGACAGTCACTCTGGTTTCTTTCTAATATCCTGCATGATAGATATTATAAAGACACAGCAGTCTTTCAAAATACAATCTCTAAACTGAACAGTCTTCATAAAAGACATCTGAACCTGCTACACAGTAGCTTCCAAGAGATTTCCAGGCATAAGCCTAGGATAAAAGAACCATTAAAATTATTTGTGTTGTGAAAGTTAAAGATGCACTGCTAATTACACTACAAGTCTGTAAGTGCTCAGAGTAAAAACTTATTAAAATATTTAGTATCTCTAGATACACGCACAAAAGAGTTCACGTACATATGTGCCTGTAGCTTTAAAATTTCCCAACCTTTCAAATATGTAGATATTGTTATTGCTTTAAAAAGTTTTCTTGAAAAGAAAGACTAATTTTCTATTGTGAAACTCCCTGGCTGCATGAAATTCTACCACTCTTCTCATGAACTGTGAACACAACTCTAAGCTCAGCACGATTTCTTCTAAATCTGGGATCCCTCTCCTTTGCATCAGATTGAGATCTACAAATCAAGAGGAACTCAACAGCATTTTTTTCCAAGCACAAAGTGACACCTCACTTTGAAGTGGCAAGGGTGTAGGAAGTGGAAACATACTTGTTTGTTCTAAAGACATATGGGTAAATGCTCATTTTGAGAAATCAGTTAAAAGCTCCCTTCTGCCACAGCAAGGAACCACCCGTACAGAGTTGCAAGAAAATTATCTACAGCAGCTTAAAGACTGGGATGAAAGTGTTCGAGGTATTTGCTCAACAGAAACTTAAATGCTTGAAGGAAATACTGGAAAAATCTTAATATGTCGGGGGAAAAAAATCCACTTTTTATTCCAAGAAACCAGTGACTTCAGAAAAAAATGACAAACTAAGGCATCTTTGGACAACGACAGGTTGCTCTATGAATATTTGGAGTTAGAATACAAAACCAAGGCAGGAGATGTTTAATAAAGCTAAATTTTTTAGACTGAAAGCCCTCTGAAAACAGTCAGAACTTCTCTTGATTTCAATGAGCTTTCAATAAGGCCTAATTAAGCTTAGTCTTTGAAAAGATAGATTAAAATGTGAATGGCCAAGACTTCATAGACAAATTCAAGACAAATGTTAGGATTTAATTAATGTTTTCAGTTTTCAGTGAATCTGATTAATTCCCCATGTGTGAGAGTTATCAGTAGGAGACAAAATAGGGCAATTCAGAGAGATGATACAATCTAGAGAAGTCATAACCTGAATCAGGAGAGAAGCAGAACCTTGAGAGATTTACTATTTTACAGGAAATTAGTATTACTTAGGGACAAGGATGAAATAGAAAATTTTCTATGAAAAAAATGCATTTTCTTTATGATTTATAGCTTTTATAAATAAATGGGACTATTCCAAAATTTAACTATCCTTATCACCAGCCATTTTTCCTAGTATAACCCAAATCTCTCATGTTGCAATTTGAACCAAATACCTTTTGCTTAGCATGTAAACCAAATACTTCCTTCTCTTTGAAGCAGTCTTGTATCATCTAGTATACTCTTAGTATTCTCTCAGCATAAAACACACATTACATTCTTTCAGCATTTCCTCTTGTTTCCTAGAGCTCTGATTATTACCACTGCTCCCTGCATATCCCTCTCCACCTAGTCCACATCCTTGAACTACCATATCTGAGGACAAAGTTGTCCAGCCCAGAGCTTATTTCATAATGGAGCTGATAGAAAATAAGCCTTTTTGCAATGATATAACACTGTTAATTCAATTTCAGCTAGTTCATCTGCTATAACCTCAACATATATAAAAAATATAAAACTTCTATTGAAACAGTTGCTCCTTATCACGTGTTTGCACATAAAGGGTAAAATATTACCCCAGTGCCCTGGCAGCCAGGAGAGCCAAGCCTGTCCTGGGGGGCCTCAGGCACAGCATCACAGCCGGGCAAGGGAGAGGATTGTCCTGCTCTGCTCTGAGCTGGGGCAGCCTCACCTCCATTGCTGGGGGCAGTTCTGAGTGACACAGTATAAGAAATTTATTAAACTATTGGAGAGTGTCCAAAGGAGGGCAATGATGATGGTGAAGGGCCTTGAGGGGAAATCGTATGAGGAGCGGCTGAGGTCACTTGGGGTGTTCAGCCTGGAAAACACGAGATTGAGGGGAGACATCATTGCAGTTACAGCTTCCACATGAGGGGAATTGGAGGGGCAGCCACTGATCTCTTCCCTGTGCTGACCAGTGACAGGACCTGAAGTTGAGTCAGGGGAGGTTTAGGCTGGATCTTAGAAAAAGGTTTTTCACTCAGAGGGTGGTTGGGCACTGAACCGGCTCCCCAGGGAAAATGGTGACAGAACCAAGCCTGACTGTTCAAGAAGTGTTTGGGAAATGCTCTCAGGCACATGATGTGATTCCCAGGACTGTCCTGTGCGGGGACAGGAAGCTGGATCCTTGTAGATCTCTTCTTTTCTAGTCTACTCAATGATTCTATGAATAAATAACATTTTCCAGAGCTTTTTCTTCATTGAAACTACAGACCAGTTCTCAATATAGAACCTTGTGCTCTAATTTCACCCACAAATTCAATGATTTTTTTTTCCTTGAAAGAGTACTAAAAAAAGTGGATTGTTTTTGGAAACTGGATGATAAATCTGTTAAGCCACCCAGGAAAAGCCATACAGTAGGAGTAGCAGAGACGATTATGTCTGCACTGAGAGCTCTTCAGTAACTTGGACCAGTAAAGAATGAATCATACAAAAAATGAAAGCAAGGATGAATATAAGAAACCAAGGACACATCAATAAAAGCAAAGTTGTGAGTGGATGAATTGTGACATAAGGAGTTAGGCAAAAAAGTTTTAGCAGCAAGAAGTGACTGGAAGACAAAGGGAATAGTGAGCATATTTTTGAGAAACAAAAGATGTTGAGGAAGTGAAAATACCTAGCAGTGCCCTGTCCTGCTGAGTGTCCTGTCCTGCTTAGATCGCCCAAAGAGATCTAAGTTCAAATTTGCATTTATCTAAACTAGTCATGATGAAATAGAAAATATTGTTGGTGAAAAGATCAGAATTAAAAATAATTTTGACAAATCAGTAAGACAACTAGCTTTATCTTAAAGAACAAAACAAGTTCTTTCTCAGGCATGATTAAGGAGCGGAAATTCATCCTATATGTCTCCTTTGATCCTCTCTTAAATTTCTATATTTTCAGAAATGGAGGGAACATGGGGGAGAGTCATTGCAATAAACATATTACACAATATTCTTTTTCCAGTACAAGGAGGAGAGAGCTACAAAATGTATACTTTTTGGAAATACCTAATTTAATTTTAGAATTTCAGATTAGGAGCATCTACTTTCTAAGGTATCTGTCTTCAGCCCTTATCATTTGCATAATTATAGTGCTAGACAAGGACTACACAGAAGCAACGCTATACTGAACAGCAAAACAGACTAACAGCAACTTGAATCACAGCTTGATTTCCCATGACTCTAAGAAATATCAAATAGTTTTGTTGGCTATGTGTAAAATAGACTGAGGACAACCTCCTTCTCTTCTTCCAAATATGGGTTCGTCATGAGGCAATATTCAAGTTTTAAAGTTACCAATACAAAAAATGAAATCTGAATTGGTTTAAATCACAGAAAGCATAATTTCAACACTTGCAGACTATCTTCTATTCAGGACTTTACCAATTACATGAAAAATTACCCAGGTTGGCTATAATAGCCTAATTTAATAGCTTTTTGGATGTGTGATTTGTTTATTTTAAAATATACTTGTAATATATCTCACATGACTATCAATACATTTCTGGTTATACACTTTATGAAACTGAAAACCAAGAGGGCTTTAACTCAAACAAAAGAAGTTACCCTGAGGATTAAAGTACATGGACAGATAGCTATTCCACTATCTACAGGAGGGATACCCTGTTGTTCCCTTAATGTAATGAAAACATTATGAATTAAACAAAAAATGAAACACTGATGAGAAGAGAACAGAGTTCAAAGAAAGAGCATATTTCCCTTGTTCACATGAAGATCTATTGTGCATTCATAGATGTAGCCATGAAAAACAGGCTTCACTTTCTATTTGATTTGGTTTTATACTAAAAGAAGAAGCACTTTCCTACTTTAGGCAGTAAACACTTCAATATCTTGGAAATTACAATGTAAGTCACATATTTCAGAGGACAAAGAGAAAAATCCATGTCACAGCAGTTATCAATTACACAGTAAATGGAAAAAAAACCCCTAAAAACAGAGTTCTCATATAAATAAAGAATAAGAACTTGCTTGGCTAAAATATTCTTGGGAAGTGTAATGTTGCACTATATATCTTTTATGCATTTTGAGATTTACTGAGTTATCCCTAATTTATTCTAGGATGATCATTTTGCTGTAAATCCTCAAGGGGACACTGCTATTCTACAATAAGTATTTTAGTAAACTTCCAAGTGTAGACAAGTTTATGGAAGTAACTTGCTCCTGCATTATTAATCTGTCTCCATTTCCCTACCTGTAACAAGAAAAATAAATTTTACAGCATGTATTCTGTTTTAAATCTGACCCTAGACACCCAGAATCATAGTCTGTGTCTTTCACCCTAGGACTGTTACTCAGTGATTCTCACATAAATTATTTTACTAGTTTTCAGAGAAGACAGGATTAGAAAACATCCTTGTAGGCTTCAATGAGTAGTCACATAAATTATTCTTTCTTTATATGCCATAAAGAATACCTTTTTTCTAGATTTAGGCAGAACTCATAAGTTCAAAACTACTTATTCCTATCAAGACCTAGGCACTTCTGACCATGCACAAAAGTAGAGCTTTAGGTAACACAGAGCTTTAGAAAAGTGTTCAGGTAAAAAAAAAAATATTGATCTAGTTTCTGGTTTATGTACCTCTGTAAACACATAATTAGATCAGTTAAAAAGTACTTAAATATTAACTTCAAAATAGCATTTGTTCAGTATTTTCTCTGTCTGGAATTACATTACTTTCTGAGTAAAATTTTCTGCAATTAAACTTAGTTTTCAGGGTAGGGCTTGCTTTTGAGAAACTGGTTGTTCATGCGTCATCCACCATTTCTATTGCTGTGTTTAACTTGGCCAAGCCCAGATTTATCTTTCCGAACTCAATCCAGCCTTTCAATTGGCAAAATGCTTCTACTGCTTTATGACTGCCAAGAGGCTTGCAAGATTTGCCCTTTGGATGGGCATTTCAGCTGTGCTCTTTCTGCACAGGGAAGTACTAGCAATAGGTTGACCGTGCTTGTTACCAGTGCCCACTGTCAAGAGATGCTAATGGAGTCCCTTCCATTCCCACAGACCTAGCAGATCTCAACACACCCCCAAAAAGAAGACATTGTATCATAAAAAGACTTCCTGGTTATCTGCTGAGTCAACCTAAATGCAAATTATGTGCTAAAAAGTACTGACTGCTAAGGACTTCAGTATTTTGGTGAACAGCAACTAATGTGAGCATGCAAGAACTCTTGGTCCTACTGACATTTGTGTCATATCTTACAGACAGACATAGCAGAGATAAAGTACTATCTTCTTCCATCAAGTGCACAGGATGCAGGTTACAATTACCATGTCGAATTTACAGAGTGAAATTAATTAATTAATAATGATCTTTCCTTTAAAGACCTTACATAACTGCAAATCATACCATTAAACTGCTAGCTGGCAAAAATGATGTCATCTCACTGCCCGGTATTCATAATCTGATTTGACTCCCGAAAACCCAAAAAGCAGAGCAAAGATTTTAGGTGTGACTCTTCCACCAGGGGCTGTCTCCTGAAGTCTGTTTCCCCTATACAGTAGGGCTGCAACTGGCATCTATCTAGTTCCTATGTAGCAGAAGTACACGTGATAAAGCAGACAGCAGAGATGTCTGTCCATCTTCCTTCTCTTGCTAAGCTTTCTGTGGCATCCCTTCTACCACAATCTTCCAAAGTGACTGAGCTTCCTTCAGGTACCTTCTGTATTTCCTGTTTCTTGATAGCTATGCAGTCTGCAGTCACCACAGACATCCAACTTTGGCCCAAACATTGTGCAAAGGTGTAGCACAGGGCTGAGCTGAATATACCCTGCCTTTTAGCTGCTCATCTAAACCATGTAATCACGCAGTTCTTATCTGGCACAAACTTGCAGTCAGCTGACTGAGGGCAGGACCAGAATTTGCTTATATCTGCTGTAGCCTGTTTCTTCTTTCATGTTCAAAGTGATACAAGTGACAAGGAAGGCATCCACTTAGGCAACTGGATCCTGGATATGAAAGAATAATTGTGGATAATGATGTGAAAATTGAATTTCTTGGTAGTCACCTTAATTGATGATTTTCACAGTGCCATTGTTTACTTACTTAAATAAATGATAATGAATAACATATCAAAGTTATTTTCAGAAAAATACAGCAAGTGGCTGTAACAGAATCTCACCATAGAATATATGAATCAAATTTCAATTAAGATGATACATCTACTACCTCTCAGATGCTTTGCTTCCAAAGTGAAAATTAAAGAATGGAGATACTTCTCTACTGTATATGGACACGGAAAGTGATCCAATGATTTTTCATGCTGAGTGAAACTCCCAAAAGCTCCAATAAGAAATGCAAGGCAAAGTGTGATCTGAAGTTTCCCCTTCTAGAGATAATCCTGTGAACCAAGACAGCAGGTACCCAACATTCAGCTTTCCTACTCGGTAGGCCAATACTTTAGGTACTAGGATACATAAAGCAGCCCTCATTTACCTCGCTGTGATTTTTAAGCTGCCACGTCTACTACTTCCCATAGAATGCCGAGTAGCCTTCATCTGCTCAGTCACCAGTACTGTATCCATCCCACCTGGAAGCTGGGAACTGCTTGTTTCAAGTGTCTATAACTCACATGGTGTCATGCACCTACTTCTTGAGGTAAATGCTATTTTGAGCATACCAGAAGAAAGAACCACAGCCAGTTAGGGAATATTCAGATTCAACGCAGAAGTACCCAGGAGGTTTAAGCAAACACAGCATGAGAGTTACTAAACATGATTTTTAATTTCAGCTTTGAACTTTGCTGTTTGAAGCTTCTCCAAACCACTTGGAGCTAGCTCATGTGTTAAAACACTACATTTTTTTTTGAGAAAGTTTACCAATCCGTAATTATTGATGACAATCTGAAACACTGATAGGAATGCACATGTGAGTTGATCTTTGTGCAGAGACCAATATTTCAGGATAATATGGTCAGTACACACTAAATTACAAGGCGTGGTTTCCAAACTATGATTTTGTCTAGTTACTCTCCTCCTCTGACAATGTTAACTTGCCATGAAAACACCCAAACCAACAAAACAAACAGAACACATTGGCAGCTATGTAATTTAACAGTCAGTTAACAACATGAGACCATACTCCAGACAGAGTGGTATTACTTTCAGCTTATACATGCAAGGAAATAAAAAACTTAGACCTACTTTCCTCATGAATTTTCATTTATTTTATTTGTTTTTAATTTAACACTGTTCACCAATATAAGCTTAGCGTGTAGTATCTTAAATTAACAAGCAGAAACTGGAAACTTTTAATAGAATTTATCCTAGCAAGTTCCTGGGAATCCTGGCAATTCCCAAGAAGAAACCTATGGGAAACTTTAGTAAAACAAGCTCTTTAGAGAGCTAAAACAAATTCAAATACTCTGTAAAAATTGCTTGAGCAGGGTTTTCTATTCTATTAATATTTTCTATGCTAGATAAGTAGAGAGTTAATCTTGTACACTTGAGCTGTTCAAGAGGACTTAGAAGCATCAGTGTCCCTGTATTTTTCTGCCCATAATCCCACAGTCTCTCAAGGGAAAGCAGCAATTTTCAGAAGATGGAGCAATGCCACACAGCTCTATAAGTAACTTTCCCATAATTGTGTACATTAAGGCAGAAGAAATAACAAGGAAGTTGGCAGAGCCTCTATTCTAAAATATTCCCAAGTAGATAAGAGACACTCACGGTCCCTGCCTGCATTAAGTGCCTAGATTAATAGCATCTAACAGAGGAGGATAGAGCCATAAATGTTGAGGACTGCATGTGCAGCCCTCTTTTCACACTACAAGTAGGGGATAGATGCTGCTGTAAGCAGTACCAAGACATATCTCTCTTTTCCTCCTCCCAGACTACCTAGAAACAGGCCTGAGGTATCCTCTAGAGTCAGACTAGGGCCACTGACTGGAAATTACAGTTCAATGTTTACATTTAAGATGAAGGAGAAATCCACAATAATTGATCTGACCTCATTAGCATGTCAGATATTAGAATAAGCTTAGAATAACAAACATAGAAGTTGATGAAACAGGACAAAGCTCCCTGGGGTTCAGAAAAAAAAAAGTGTCTCATTTTTCATTCATCTCTTCACATCTAGTAATAACATCAGGTTAACTCATTTACTAGAGCCTTCTACTTGAATGACAGGTGCTTCTACCTACTCAGGTGTCTAAATTGTATTTCAATGTGGTTCACCCTCTTCTAGCATGCTGTTAGTTTACAATAAAGATGCTATTTTGGAAAGTTTAGACTTCTCCCCAGTTTCTCCCATCTTTTCAAGTTAAGAAACCTGCTGTTTCTACCAGGGCACTGTGTTAGAATCTTCTAAGGGGAAAAAAAGAAAAAAGAAACCAAATACAGTACTATCCTGCTCACTATAAAGTTTGGGCCCCTACCTTTCCCAAATACATCTTCAAATACCTTGTCTTCTTTAAAAAGCAACAAACTACAAGGTCCTACCTAACTCCAGCACAAAACACACCCTAAGACTTATCTTTCCATCAGGACTTTTTTTGTTAGTTGAACTCTGCAAGTGTGCCAGATGCCTCAGTTACCAGATCCTCCTCCAGATACAGACATAAATGCTCATTAAACTCATAGGTTAACTATAAAACTTTTCTCTGCTGGTTGAAGAAAATGCAGTGTTGGGTGTTCATTTGACTACACATTGCTTTATCAAGCAAACACAATTCTTAGCAAATCTATTTCCTTAAAAAGAAAGGTTTTTGCTGAAAAAAGGAAACAGCAGTACATGTGAACTAGTAGAATTTTTACATGAACTTTGATACACTGTATGCTGAGAAATTACCAGTTCAGCTGAGAAAGATACGGATTATTCTGAGAAACATGGAACCAGTTAAATGGATAATGGTAAGTTACTTGGAGGGAATATGCTATTAATATTAATCTCATTAATATTTCCATTCATGCTCTTGATACCAAAAGCAGCAATGTGCTTATGGAACTTCTGAAGATGAGAAGATTATATAGTAAAAAATCAGTCATCCTGATTACTAGTGTAACTACTTTGAACTAAAATGCTTAGTACATGTTTTTGGGACCAACCAATATTTCTGTTTTCACTTCAGAATCTGCTAGTTGAAGACAGAATAAGAAAGATCTAAGGAACTTAGTGAGACACAGTAGTAATTTTGCTGTGAAATAGACAAATGCAATCTTCATCAAAGGTGTTTAGTTCAGTAACACAATTATTAATGTGACTGAACAAGGTCTTGCATATAATTTCAGTAAACCATGATGAAGTAAGATCAAACTTAGAGATCTAGACAAGAACAACAAGAATAACAAAGGAATTTAATATTTTATGACAGAAAACTTTATTTCAGGTATTATATGGAAGAGTTAAGAGATGACATTATTGCATTCTAAAACTACATCAAAGAATAAACGTGATAGAAGACAAAGAATGTTTTCAGTTACAGACGACATTGAAGGGAGAACTGCACCTAAAATGATTCTGTGAATATATGTACACTGAAAACTAGTTTTTAATAGTCAGAAAAAAGATCCATTCAGAACGTCCGTCCAGTAGTTCAACTGAATTCTATATAAAGTTTATTAGTTTCCAAGTGAAATTACATGCTACTGCCTGCAAAAGCACAGAAATAAGTGGCCCTTTTCAGTCTTATTCCTATTATCAGATAAGTAGGGAACACGTTAATGAGCAGAGTTTTGCGATCACTATGAATTAAAAGAGACTTCAATGGGTCTATTACTATTAGCACTGACAGCTAACTGATACTGTCCCGAGGAAATCTTGGCCTTGTAAAAACTGAGAACTATTATTTTTTCACTTCAACAAATTCTGAGGGCTGTATTAGTAGAAATGGCAGCATCTCTTCTTCATTTTTGATGCTCACAAAACTGTTGTGAATACAAAGAGGTAAGTATTGATGAACAGTTAAGAAGTGTGAAAAACACAAATTATATCAAACAACTACAGCATGCAGGAGCTTTGAGCCTTCCCCCACTTTCATATTCAACTGCATAAACATGGAGACTCAATGATTTGGTAGAAGTGTGTACATGGCCGTCTTCTTAAGAACTATTTTTAGCAAGTGGTGGGCTGTCTTGAAGTACAATTACTTTCATGGCCATGCCTTGATTGTTGTTTGCAATTGAGTTGTTGCCGACTCGAAGGTGTGTTTACAGAGAGCTCTCCTCAAATCCAGTATGTACATTTGTATACATACTTACATACTGACATGGTATGTCCGGATAAACCACTCCAGATAAACATGCAAGAATCAACCGAAGTGTTTCTGTTTACTGTGATAAGCCCACTCACATACTTGTAAAAACCCAATTTTGCTGTAGAAACCAGGCTTGCAGTTTCCTGATGCTCATCTTTAGGATGGATTTGGCTCAGCTGTATCCCTTACATAGCAACCAAGTGCCATGGCAGAACGTGCATGTTCCCATCTTTGTCTCTGCCCGTCCCTCGGGGCGCTGCCCAGCCACAGGCCGGACACGCACACGGGGCAGGCTGGCCAGGGCCGCGCTGGGTGCCAGCAGGATCCCCTGGCGGAGCAGGCTCGCTTAGGCTGGATGCCTGCCGCTCCGGCTCCTCCACCGAAGGCAGGAGCCTCCGGGCCGGCAGCGCTCCTGCCCCAGCAGCGCAGCTCTCCCCCGCTTCACCCCGGCACAAACCGGCCTCCTCCACGCGCACCCTTTGCAATGCCCCTGAGCCTCCGTGCCCCGGTGGTGGATCCTCCTTCCCAACTTTGTTCTGGGCGTCCCAAAGCCTCCGGTAAAGGAGGAGGCGAGAGACGGCTCTCATAGTCCCGCGCAGCCGCTCCCCCTCTCCCCGGGCCGCAGCGGCCCGAGGCCGCGCCGCCGCTGGAGGGCAGAGCGCGGAGGGGCGGTGAGCGAGGGGCGGGCACTGCCGG
>VZTZ01022918.1:52756-145716 GCA_013400955.1 Drymodes brunneopygia
CCCGCCGGGAGCGCGGGCAGCGCGTGGGCGCCGCCGCCGGGCGCGGAGCGGCCAGGTGGTCCCGCCTGGGGATGCGGGCAGAACCCCGGGCCGGGGCTGGGCCGGAAAGTCGCGGTGTAGAGCGCTGTACGCTGCGGACCAGGCGTGGAGTGTTGCGGCGGAGTCTCTTTTTGGCACGCTGGCTGTTAGTTGCGTGTCTTCAGGATATCGAAGATGTCCGTAATAAGTGGGCAAAGCAAGATAAAGAAGTGAATTTATACGGAGAGTTTATATCTCCCCCCCGCCTTACGCGTTTTCATGTGGTAGATCAACTTTTATGTACTTTGAAAGGTTCTGAGAGCAGAGATAAACAAGAGCAGTGTAGTGCTTTTAAAGGTCTGTGAGTTGAGCAGTGACAGCTCTCTGGGGCGTGAAAACGACAGTCATGCTCTGAAGATCATAAAGTGAAAGCTAGGAATTGCCCAGGAGTGTCACTAGACTCGGGTTGTCCTCCCTCCCTTGCCGCCTACTTCTTGCCGTTAAGTCACTTTGGATCTCTCACCTGTTGCTATAAGTTTTCCTTCATGGAGAGCAGAGAAGCAACTTACAGCATCTCTTTTTGCAACGTGAGACAGTCAAAGGAAAGGATCACTTTAATCCTTAAAAATATCTGCCACATTGACATGGTATACTGGTTTTTGTGGGGTTAGGGGTGGCAGTACTGCTTGTGGACAGTAAACAGGTGTTGCTCTGAGCTCTGTAGCTCTTAAGAACTGTTTCTAACCCAGAGTCTAAACCCAAAGTTTGCATCCTTACCTAGGAGGTAAAAATTGTGACGATTTTATTTGCCCAACATTAGGGTTGGTTTGTACTTCTTCATGCATCAACTGTATATTTACAGCATGGCATTTACATAAAGCAGCTATTTTCTTTTTGCGAGTTTTTTTCATGTAAGTGCATGAATTTCTGGACACATCTAAGTTTTAGTGAGTAGCTGGGTACAAGTCTAACATCTTATGTGAATTTATATTACATTTAATAAATTCCTGGACCCATGCCCACAGGATGTGAGATGACCAATTACACAGAAAAAGTGCTTGTGTGTGTGTGTATTACATATATATGTATGTGTGTATTAGTCTATCTATATGTCTAAAAACTCATTGAGCAGTTTTCTTTAAAAAAGTTTTAGTTGTACTTTAAGCCTTTCTTGTTGCTAGAAAGCTTTCTCCGTGTAACACAGTCTGAGCTTGTTCTAAGTAGTGAAAACTTACTATTACAAACCTGGTCCTATAAAATAGTAATGACAGATTAGGATACCACATGAGTACTTTTTTTTCCCCTGGACTAGCACCGAGAACTGACTGCTTTTGGTCCAGGATCAAACACAACTTTCTTCTTAGGCTGTCTGAAGACAGGCTGAGAGGTTGAGGCCGTTAAGCCTGGAGAAGAGAAGGCTCTGGGAAAACCTTCCTTCAGCTCTCCAGTAACTGAAGAGGAGCATACAAGAACTTCTTACGAGGATATACAGTGAATAGGCCAAGGGGTAATGGCTTTAAACTGAGTGGGTAGGCTTAGATTGAATATTAGGAAGAAATTCAGTGTGAGGGTAGTGGGACTCTGTAACAGCTTGCCCAGATACACTGGGAATGCCTCCTTTGTGGAAAACTTCAAGGCCAGGTTGGATGTGGCCGTAAACAGCCTGGTCTGGTGGGAGGTGTCCCCGCCCGTGGCACGGGGTTTGGAACTTGATGATCTGTAAGGTCCTTTCCCAGCCATTCTATGATTGCCAAAGACAGATTGCAGTAGAATAAATATTGTATTTGAGAAGTAATTTAAACCCTGATTCTGAAGTGAATAATCCCATTAGTTTTGAGGAGAACACTTAGGAGTGCTTGCAGGATTTANCATCAAAGAGCTGATTAAGGACGGCAGCCTCCTCATCGGGGCCCTGCGAAGTGAGTCGGGCGGCGGGACCGGGGGTGACTGGCAGGAGAACGGGCTCCTTTTGTTTGAATGGGCGCCGGGCGCGGGCTCCCCTGCCGGCAGCCGCCGAAAGGCGTCTCCTTAACTTTCTCAGCCCCGCTCCCTCCCTTCCTCGCTCCCCGCCGCCGTGCCTCGCCTCGCCTCGCCTCGCCTGCGGCGGGGCCGGGTGGGTGTCCCGGGGGAGCGGGGGCGGTGGGGCCCTGCCCCGGCCCGGGGGCCCTGCNCTCTTTTTGCAACGTGAGACAGTCAAAGGAAAGGATCACTTTAATCCTTAAAAATATCTGCCACATTGACATGGTATACTGGTTTTTGTGGGGTTAGGGGTGGCAGTACTGCTTGTGGACAGTAAACAGGTGTTGCTCTGAGCTCTGTAGCTCTTAAGAACTGTTTCTAACCCAGAGTCTAAACCCAAAGTTTGCATCCTTACCTAGGAGGTAAAAATTGTGACGATTTTATTTGCCCAACATTAGGGTTGGTTTGTACTTCTTCATGCATCAACTGTATATTTACAGCATGGCATTTACATAAAGCAGCTATTTTCTTTTTGCGAGTTTTTTTCATGTAAGTGCATGAATTTCTGGACACATCTAAGTTTTAGTGAGTAGCTGGGTACAAGTCTAACATCTTATGTGAATTTATATTACATTTAATAAATTCCTGGACCCATGCCCACAGGATGTGAGATGACCAATTACACAGAAAAAGTGCTTGTGTGTGTGTGTATTACATATATATGTATGTGTGTATTAGTCTATCTATATGTCTAAAAACTCATTGAGCAGTTTTCTTTAAAAAAGTTTTAGTTGTACTTTAAGCCTTTCTTGTTGCTAGAAAGCTTTCTCCGTGTAACACAGTCTGAGCTTGTTCTAAGTAGTGAAAACTTACTATTACAAACCTGGTCCTATAAAATAGTAATGACAGATTAGGATACCACATGAGTACTTTTTTTTCCCCTGGACTAGCACCGAGAACTGACTGCTTTTGGTCCAGGATCAAACACAACTTTCTTCTTAGGCTGTCTGAAGACAGGCTGAGAGGTTGAGGCCGTTAAGCCTGGAGAAGAGAAGGCTCTGGGAAAACCTTCCTTCAGCTCTCCAGTAACTGAAGAGGAGCATACAAGAACTTCTTACGAGGATATACAGTGAATAGGCCAAGGGGTAATGGCTTTAAACTGAGTGGGTAGGCTTAGATTGAATATTAGGAAGAAATTCAGTGTGAGGGTAGTGGGACTCTGTAACAGCTTGCCCAGATACACTGGGAATGCCTCCTTTGTGGAAAACTTCAAGGCCAGGTTGGATGTGGCCGTAAACAGCCTGGTCTGGTGGGAGGTGTCCCCGCCCGTGGCACGGGGTTTGGAACTTGATGATCTGTAAGGTCCTTTCCCAGCCATTCTATGATTGCCAAAGACAGATTGCAGTAGAATAAATATTGTATTTGAGAAGTAATTTAAACCCTGATTCTGAAGTGAATAATCCCATTAGTTTTGAGGAGAACACTTAGGAGTGCTTGCAGGATTTAGAACAATATTTTTGTCTCAAGTAATGATTACTTAATTTGTAAGTTCTCATGATTTTTAAAACCTTTTAGTTCAAATGTTATTCTGTTTGACAGTTTGCTTATTGTATCCTACATACGGATCTAGAACGTTGTGTGTCTTTTAGCCTTAGAAAAATAAAGACTGTTCTGGTATAGTAAGAAATCTTTGTCCTTTTGTTCACTTCAAATCCCTTAATGTCATGACTGTGTCATTCTTCTATAGAATATTGCCTTAATTCCCATGTTAGGGCCGCTGGGGAAATGTCTGGATTTTTCTCAACAAACTAGAAATCCTGGCCCTATGTTCTGCAGACTCTGTTGTAGATGCTGCAAGAACAGTATACTGTTATAGCAAGTAGCACTATTGCATATTTCTAGAGCACAGAAATTTGACTTGTTTAAGCAAATTAGCTACTCCTACTCACCTTTAAAATCAGTGAAGTGTAAAATTTTTACACAAGCCTTTTATTTTTTTAAATTTCTGAAAATGTGTTTGAAAATCAAACTGTAGTATTTGAGTTCAGTGGTAACTCCATAGTTTGATTTTTGAATATTTAGTAACCTACAAGCCTCAAAACAAAACAGGCATTATTTACCAAGTTTTATCTCTAGGTGATCTAGGATTTTTATTTACACATCATTTTGTAGGATCAATTCTGATGGGGTAAAAAAATGTGGACTGTGCTGCGGAGCTTCAATGGAAATGAGTTTTGGAACATGTCATCCCTGACCATGCTTAGAGAAGAGACAGTGAAACTGACTTAATGCAGTTAGAAAACACAATAATATTTTAAAGGTTGCTAAATGTAAGTTTTATTGTCTGAGATCACAGCATGTCCATGGTTTTTCAGGTAGAATTAAACTTCAGTATTACAAATGTTACAAAATATTAATATTTGCACAATCAAGTATTCAAGTTACTGTAACAATGCAGTGTTTATAAATACCTGGCAGATTCCACATCGATGAAAGTAGAACAAATACACTCAATGTAGTATGCAAATATTTTTCATTTTATTTGGAATGGTATCAGAATGAGTCAGACTTAATGTGGTTTTGCTACGGTAATTCTGGAGAGTGCTGCTTTCCAAGGTGGCATACAGAGCTGTAATACTGTGTTCCATGAAGCAGCAGTTGACTATTGTGAATGCAGTGGGAACTTATAAAGCTAGGATTGTTATAAAATCCTCAGCAACTTTTTCCCAGCATTTTTTGGCACTGTTTTATTGTCTTTCTAAATAAGCAGGACTCTGTGAGTAGCCCAGAAAAACACAGATTATATGTTTCAGTTTAGCTAGGTGTTAGCATCCCATCTGGATGGCCGTTGTGCCTACTTCAGCCTTGTCCTACAATTAGTATTTATGGTGATGAGCTACACTTTTTTTTTCAAATCAGCTAAGGTACTAAATGCATTACTATCTCTTGAAAGATTTAGTTTATGCATATAATAGACTTAGATATTAAAAATGTATCTTTTGACAGAGATTTAGCCCTGTGCATAGGCACATTTAAGTAGAAGCATACAGTTTTTTAGTGCACCCAGAAGAGGGTTTTTGTTGTTAACTTAGGAATTAAGAGGGTGAAAAACTTCTTAGAAAAAATGATTTCCTGTTACAACTGACCTTCTTGATTATTAGGTGACTGTTGATTTTATAACTTTTTCAGTCACCTAATTTAATAGATCTTTCAGGTGCATGTTTAAAGTGCATATGCCTAAATGCCTCACATTGTGAAGTCCAGCTGTAGAATGACTCCTAAGGCAGAACTGATATTTTTCCTTCTTGTTGATTCTAGGTTGTTTTCAATTAAAACATCAAGTCTGTATTTTCCTGTACTTTTTGCCAGCCATACACTTTGAAATTTCTTTGTAGTTGTCTTATGAAAAAGCAACCTATTCTAGGGTGTTGTCCTATAGATTATATAGGAAATTCCATTATAGAATTACTTGTATGCTTTTGATTTCCATGATAGGCCTACTGACTTGCCAAAGTTAATGAATATTGTGTTAAACAATCCAGAAAGGTGACATGCATCTTGTACAGGTTATCTTACAGCTCATTGTGTACAGAAGCTGCCTGTTTCTCCCCCTGATTTTTAAGGCCCTTTCCATCTTAAGTCCTATCAAATTCATGTATTCAAAGATGAGAACTGCCTAAGTTTTGGGTTAAGTGGTTGAAAGTTCAGTAGGTTTACAGCTGTTTTAGGTAATACTATACTTTTTCAAGTGTCTTAGCATGATGCAAATAGTAATGCAGAGCTGTGGTGTTGTATGTACATGTAATATAAATAAGATTTAGCAGATATCTTTAAGATCTTGTAAATTAGTAGCAGTTATTAGTTTTATTTTACATCCTTTATTTATGTCCTTGCTTGACACAAGGAGAAACAGACACACAAGATGGAAGTACTGTCTTTAGCAAGGTGTGCAAGGGGGTGTTATTTACCAGGGTTTTATAGAAATTTCACACAAAAAAAGACTGTCTTAAGTTGCTTGGCATATTTCAGGGTTTTCAGGGATGATTTGCTTCTCTACTAAACCTAATTATAAAAATACAGTGATGAACCTGTTTATACATAGGGAAATTTTGAGGATTATCTCCCTGGAAAAAAAAAAAGACAAAATTACAGAATAAGAACTTATGATTTTTTTATCTCTTTGGGAATTTTCTTTTCATGTAAAAGCCAAAACCTTTGTATCTTTCCAGAGAGATGCATTTTCCCAGATATCTTTGCCTTGCATATTTTCATAAGATTATGTCTTTGTAATGTCTTTTCCAGATTCCAAGTGAAGCAAGACTGAGTTCATTGAATACTAACTGTTGAAGTTTGATAGTAGTCATTTTCCTTTATTTATGTAGCTGTAGCTTACATTTCTTAGTACCTAAAGATATTATTCTCAGTTAAAAAAAAATTCCCTCTCTTTATGGCCATACATAAAGATGTGATGCTAACTAAACTAGACCCTACAATCTGTGTTGTTCTGGGATATTCCCAGTCTCACTTATTTAGTAAGTAAGCATTCACATTTGTCAACAGCAGCTTCATGGAACACACGTGTGGTCATCGTGCCTACTTCAGCCCTGTCCTACAACTAGTATTTGCAGTGAGAGACTACATTTTCTTTTTTCCCACTAGAAGGAAGTTGAAGCTTACTCATTGCCATTAGGTTTTTTTTTTAAGTTCTCTGTTCTGTTGCTGTTCTGTCACTTCTGATAGGCATTTGTAGGTCCTGTGCAACCTCTACGGGTGTCTGCATTATCTATGGATTATGGAGGTAACTTTCAAAAACAATTCCAGCAGCGTTCTGCCTTTTATGCAGAGATACCGACTGTAAGCTGGTTGGTGGCCAGAGAAGGATCTTAATTGCTTCCTCTGGTGTTTAAAGCAGCTGCAGCCTGGATCATATTATCTTTAGCGAAATATATGTGAAGAAAACAAATACTAGGACGTAGTGGACTGTTACAGAGTGCACTATTTTCTGGCCATCACATGATGTTTCATTTTGAACCAGTAGTACCTGCAAGTGAATTTCCATACTGTCAGTAATGATTATTGTATTAACAAAGGCCTTGAATGACTCAACATGGGTGTTCTTAAGCCTTAATATTGAAACTGGTATTCTTTAGAGAAACTTTGTAATTGGATTATGTCAGGCTACCAAAGGAGCAGTTTTGAATTTCAAATGCCACATGAAATGATGTCTCTGCTTGAAGAAAATACTGTGGATTTTTTTTTTTAATTAGTATTTTTAAACTGATTTCTTTAAAAGGTCAAATTTAATCTGCTTCTTAATGGGCCAGTTGGCTTGTTGTCTGCTATGTACTTCATTTGCTATAAATAAGATAAATGAATTCTGTTAATAAAGAGACCAGCTGCTTCAGGAATATTGTCTTTACTACAATGGAAAATATGATGCTGTGGTCACTGAACTTGTCCAGATCTCTTGGGTTTTTGTGGGCAGAAGTGCTACAGCAATTTGCAGTTTCCTGTAATAGTAAATAACTTCGTATTCATCCTCTGCACAAAAATTACAGAGGACAATACAGTCCTTCCTGCTGAATAATAAGCAAACCAATGCTATATCTTTGCCTTTCTATTTTTCCTGTATTCTCAAAACTGTAATTCTAAGTTAATCTAGAATATAGGGAAATTTGGTATAATGGATTTACTTTATTAAATCCAGTCTCCTGCTAGTATTACATAATGTAATCCCTACTTGTCAAGCTTCATTTTAAAAACAATTTTTATCCTTTCTGTTTCTTCTAGAAGGCTATTCTAGAACCTTGTTACTCTGAGAGTTGGGTAACTCATTAAAAATAAATTTAATCTGGAAAATGAAACTTGTTTATGGTTTTTTTTTTTTTTTACTCAACATTTCTGCACTGTTGTTTACTTGGATTTGCTTGATGAATAATCACATCCTTTTGCTGGACTGAACAAGCTGTTCTCATCCTGTCTTCTGAGAGGTTCTCTGGTTTCTTGGTCATTTTAGTAGTCTTTTCTATGCCTTTTTAAATTCACTTTTAAGTTTTCAAGAGCTCTAAAAATAGGGAAAACAAAACTAGCCTAATATTCTTCATAAGTTTTACCTTTCCTCATCATATTCTGTGAGAACCTCCATCATTAAATGAAGTCAATGGTTGTGGTCTTCTTTTGACTTTGTGCTGCTATGGATTCCTCGAGTGTATGATTAAAGGTGAAAAAGTCTCAGGATCTTACAGGCAGTAGCAATGAAGTATATATTTAAACTGAAGAAAAATAACTTTACTTTCTTCCGTATTCATATAGAATTGAAGTACTGTTGGGCAGTAGTGTAACCTCCCATTGGCACCCTGTGAAGTGCAAATAGCTTTCATTAGGAAGATATATTTCACAGCATGGTTATGAACTCCAGGCTATGTTACAGTGTTGTTTTTCAGATTAGTTAGAAGTTATCAATTTAAATCACTTCCCTCTCCTGAATTATGCGAACTTGTGTTTCACAGGACACAAAAGCTTAAACATGTTATTGCACTCTGGTGTTTTGCTTAATATAGTTCAGATGTGGCAAAACAGTATGGAAATGCTGTATGTCTTAGGAAGTCTTATCTTCTTTTAGCTCAATAATCAAAGCAGGATACAAGGTGCTGCAATGCCTCCGTCATATAGTTTGTTCTACTGCTGATGTTAGTTGATTTGCAAGTTGATTAAAGAGAGGTTTGCATGCCAAATGAGGATTGTAGTGTCTGTTTACAAAGGTGCTCTTGGTCTCTGAAAGATATTATGTAAATTAAAGTAGGTATCACCATTAAGATTAATTTTCTACTATAAAAGCCTTTCAGTAAAGTAAAAATCATGAAAAATAAAACAGGTAACAGTAAGAAGAATCAGTTTGTGATTTTGCCAAGAGGTTGGACCAGATGACTCTTGACGTCCCTTCCAGCCTGATATTCTATGATTCTGTGATTTGATCCTGTAAAAGCATCTGTCTGACATGAGATCAGCTTCTGGTGTCTCCTCACAGAAGCCACCTCTGCAGCCCTCCTCTGCCTTTTCCTTGTCATTGTAAACCCAATAGAGCTCTTCTCCAGGTACTTTCAGTGCTCCTGTCTTTGGAAGAGAAACATTTTGGTTTGTCTTCTAACAAGCGGCTGCTGTCTAGGAATTTGGTGACTGAGAATGGTTTTGTTGTTGTTCATGGGGACAGGTGAACTTAGGAAAAGAGCAGGGGAATGAACTATTAAAAAGCTGCAAAGGCTTTTAATTCTTTTACAGTGAATCTTAGATGAGGTGATCATTCAGCTGACCTGTTTAGACTTCTGTTAAGGATATAATTTTTTTATGATGACCTCTTTCTGCTGCTTTCTGCAGAAAAATACCCGAGCAAGAACCTGGTTGCTTCTAGAAATTATCAAATATAAAAATCATCTTTGCTTTTCCTCCCCAAGTTTTCACCCTTGCCACTGTCTCACCACCACGCACAGAAAGACCGCACAAATGCTTGGTAAAACAAGCAATATAGGGGGTAGGGTTTCATCGTAAAGACATTTGCTTTTGAGTCAACTGAGTTCTTTGTTTGCTGATTGAAAGTGCACAAGAAGGGATAACTGGATGTATTTAAACTCTTTTTTTCCCTACTGTAATAATTAGATTAATTTCAAGAAGTGGCCAAATCAGTGCAGATCAATTCTTTAAAGTGCAGGTCATATTTAAATGGAAGAACAGAGAGATTTGCAATGTTGTGGTGGTGCATGTTGATGTTCAAGAGCCTTCCTAGATTATCAGTATTGTTGAGGCCTTTGGAACACTGGGACTGTGCTTTTCAGTGCGTTTACATTCCCCTGTAAGTCCATTCCTTCCATGTTCTCACCCTTTTCTGTCTTATTTACCTTTAACCTTTGTTTCCAAACAATGAGGATTAGTTGAGAGAGGTAGGAGTAGAGAGAACACAAGAACTCATCTTCTGTGGAATTTATTATTTATATAAACTGTTACCTTAAATCCATGAATATTATAGAGGAGTGATTTTCCTCTAAGCCTAAAATTACTTATAAGTTGCAGGGAGCATGCAGAAGAAACCTGTTGCGTTGAACAAGATTGCTCTGAGCCTGAGGTTATCAATTAAAGGAAATTGTTCCCCTCTTGAATTTTTTCATGTCTAGAACTGCCACCGCCATTAAAACAAGCTGTATAATGGTACTTCAAAAAAAAACCCTAAATACCTTTAGATGCTCCTCTTGTGAATTACCAGTTAGTCTACACATAGAGGGAAGCTACGGAGCTATACCTCTTACCTTCTGTGAACGTTTGAAATAAGTAAGACTTGGGCTTTACTGTAAGAGTGGTAAAATCCCCATATTCTGGGGAAAAGCAGAAATTACGAGAACATTTGAGAGACTGGTACTGCTAAAACATGTGTGTGTAAAAATACATCTGTTTATTCATAAAGTATTGTCAAGTATTTTGCCTTCTGCCATTAATAAAAAGTGTTTATAAAATATTTTACCTCTAGGTTGGATATTAGGAAAAGTTTTTTCACCCAGAGGGTGGTTGTGCACTGGAACAGGCTCCACAGTGAAGTGATTATGGTACAAAACCTGCAAGAGTTCCAAGAAGTGCTTGGGCAATGCTCTCAGGCACATGTTGGGATTCTTGGACTTGTCCTGTGCAGGGCCAGGAGCTGGATTTGATGACCCTTATGGGTCCCTTCCAATTCAGGATATTCTATGAAGCTGTACTAACTTGCATACTTCTATGAAGAATCAAGTTCAGTACAGAAAAAGAAAAATGAACTAATGGCTTCTTAATTAAAAAGTAATAGCTCATAATAAAAATTTTAGTTTGCTCTGTGTACTCAGAGATGCTTTTGTGAGTCTCGTCTCCTGGTGTGTGTTAT
Source organism: Drymodes brunneopygia (assembly GCA_013400955.1). NCBI lineage: Eukaryota > Metazoa > Chordata > Aves > Passeriformes > Petroicidae > Drymodes > Drymodes brunneopygia. The sequence continues at coordinate 63,633 of VZTZ01022918.1, forward strand.
TTGCATAAAGGTCAGTGCCATCAAGAGTTGGGCTTTGGCATTTTCAGTATCTTATGGGTTGCTTTCTCCATCTGAGTTATGCTTTGAAGAGCCAGAGAGTGGGGACCAGGCAGAGATCCAATAGTACAAAACAGACTCGAGGAAAAGAATTACTGCTTTCAATTGGTATCAGATCTGGTTAAACAGGAGTTGGTTTAAGCCACAACAAAGTAGGTGGGGTTAAAATAATCTTTGGGAATATTAATTTTTGATTAACAATGTGCAGATACTGAAATATAATACAGCTAGTACTACTTCTCCTCTCCGTTTTTTTTTCCTCTCCCAGTTTCAGCATGTTTTTGACCAAGCCTGATGGTTAAAACTAAGTGAAAATAGTGCAGTTTGGTAAGCATCATGAATGCCTGATGAGATGTTTTTTGACTCATAGATCTTTGTCTAGGTATTAATGACTGGCTATTTTTGCACAGATTGGATATGAGAACTTGTTATCTTATTTTGATAAATTTATTAATGTAAGTCAGTTCAACTGAAGTTGCAAGGAAATGAATGCACTATAGCTTCTCAACATATTTTCTTCTTGACAATGGCTGGTGCTTCACTCTGGTTTTTAGAGGGAATTCCCTTTCTGCTTTTTGTTTTTAAAATGTATGGTGAGACTTCTGTGTTGGAAAACATGCTTTTCTTTTTTGAGAGTTGAAAATTGTTAGAATCGTAGCAGATCATTCTTTGTTGTCCTTGCATAATCTGTTTGGGGACATTTTCAGCAAGTCAAGAAACAGGAAATGTGGCATGCCTACAGGGCAACTAACACTGACTGTGGAAAGTAGTTGGCTGGTGGAGGGGAAGATGAGTACGTTCAATAAGGTGAACATGGGCTTGCAGACAGACAGAGGCCAGGAGTGTGTCTGCAAGTATCAGCTGAAGGGTTTTATGGATAGTTGAGTCTGGTCCTGCTGCTCATTTCCTGGGGAATGCTGAAAAATTGTGAAGGCTCAAAGAAGACCCTTTTGAACATTTGAAGATCGTGTAAATATGCTTCATCTTCTTGAAAACCACGAACACCAAACAGCATACGATTTTTGCCATTACTGAATCTGAAAGTCAAAGATTTATTTATATCAAAGGAAAAATTCTTGATAGGAGGTTCCTCTAAGAGACCAAGGTGTATGAAGACCCAAGTGCTGGCGGAAGCTGTACAAATTAAGATTGTAAACCTGCAACTGCAAAGCTAGTAAGCCACTTCCTTAAGATTATAATGGACTTTTCATTGCTGGAAAATCTTAATCTTTGGATTTTTTTCCCCCTAAGTTGCAGTATTGTTCTCTTAGAACTGTTGGACCTAAAGAATGAAATCGTGAAACTCCTGTTCAGGGCTTGTTGATCACATTGTTTTGTTCTTGCCTTAAAAAGAAGTGTTTTCAGTCTACTTGCAAGTCATGAATGCTACATTCCTTGAATGTACATGTGTAAGTGAAACTTTTGAAATCTATGAAGAATGCATCCTTAAGACATTTTACAGTTTAATGTTTTGCATGTTTAAAATACTTGCAAATAAAGCCTGAGACAGTTCCTTCTGGTACTCCTTACTTTGGTATCAGGGTTTTCATTCAAAGTGGAGGTGCTATGCTGTAATAACTGTCTTGGGGGGGAGTTTTTGGTGCGTGGTTTTGTTGTTTTGAGGTTTTTTTCTTTTCTCTTTCTTAGTTTTGAACACTAAACTACTGTTTTAGTGTATATACACGCCTGTGCAAATAGACATAGAAACAAAACCAAATAGATGTTTCTTTTCCTATATACAGACACTAAATATGTTCTGTTCAAGTTGCTGTCTTACAGGTATGCAAAGATAGCAAACCTAACGTTTTTCAAAGATCCTTAATGTCAGGAAAGTGGGTTTAGTAGCTTACCTTCGTTATCCTATTGAGATAGTCTGAGTTATCTCAAAAATCTAAAAATTCTCGCAGTTCTTGTATATACGGTATTTTGTTGTCTATTGCCATGACTGGTTTATTTGGAAATAGAAAATACTGACATAAGAACACAGATGTGTGTCTAAGCAGATTCTTGTAAGAGTAAATGTAAGCTTGGCAATGGACTTAATGAAGTTTTCTCACAAATACAGTCAGTATGGTTGGCTTTTTGCTACATGAGCTTAGAGCTGCTGTATCTTCATACTGTTTGGGAGCCTAAGGTCAAATGAGAAATCCAAAATACTTCATTTTATGAAGAGGCGTTTAGGCACAGCAGTACATTTCCTGTTTATATAGTCTAATCTTCTTTGTATGCTGAAAGATTTCCTGATACACTCATACAGAATTTTTGAGTTTGCCCTTTAAGTGGTAGCTTCTGTTGCTTAGCTGGTTGAAGATGCCATCATCTGCACCCCAGCCAGCATGACACAACTCATTTTCCCGTGAACTGATGGGATGTTTATGTCTTACCACCTTTTGTTTATCCCCAGATTGCAGGATGAAAGATGAAAATGTTAAGGCCATGTTCAAGAAATTTGTTTAGCATTTATTTTTTCAGGTCTAGTTGAGAATTGAAAAATTGTAAGTGTTGTAAAAGTACCGTGTTCTGCCATTCTTTTTCCTCTGTAATCCAAGAGACACATTGGTCTCTGGTCTAAGTGAATTAAACCCACAGATTCACAGGCTCTGCTCACTTCCTTTATTTCCATACAGCCTACAAACCTCCGGTTTTTATATTCTCATAATATTGATAACTGTACATAGTGCTACCTTTTCTGTTTAGTGCCTTCTCTGTGTGGTTAAAATACAGCAGGTTAAAACATGTTTATTCTGTTTGCATTGCTACAGCACAGCAACAATGTAATTCTTTATTTTGTTGTTTCAGTTAGTTTTACTCGTCTCTAAATGCAGTGTATCCCAAATCTCCCTGGGAGTGGTAATAATCTTAAATTTACTAAAATAACATTTCAGACCACGTGGTTTCTTTTCCTCCACCAGCTGTCTGACAGCTTCCAAATCATTTGTCAGTGAAATATGCATTATGCTGTCACAACTCCTTCTCACTAGCACTCCAGAGCCTCTTTGATGCTTTCTCTGAGAAGACAGAGTTGTCAATGCACCTTGAGACTTCAAGACTGTTTTACAATAAAAAGTTACTCACATGCCTACTTTTGTCACTTCTCTTGAGGGGTCGTTATGGAGCTCTGAGAACTGTGTTGCTGGTTTGAGTGTCAGTTTTGCAATGTGTTCTTGAACGTTTAATGTTCCTAAAGGAATTCATAATATTTTGACAAACACTTCTCTTGTCCTTTTGTAAATCAAAATGGCACTTGAACAACAATGCATTTGTTCAGATGAAATAAAACACAAGACAGCAGTGTTACTCTTACTTGTGAATGGATTGGAGGGGATGATGTTTTAGTGGCTTGGTACCTGCTTGGTTGGTTTGGTTCTTCTTTTTAAAGCATATGATGTGATAAAAATCTTGATCCCTCTGCTCCTTTGTGGGGTGTGCAAGAGAGGCTGAGTGCAGTGAAGAGGGGCAGAGACTATGAAGTTCTGCACCGGTGGGAGTCAGAGTTTCTGCATATCAAATCCCACGTCTGGATTCTTGGCAGATGTCAAAGTTAAACCAGTTGTATGCCAAGCGCTTGCCTTTCTTCTTGTCTCAATTGTCCCACAATAAAATGAACCCTGTGATTTGGGGAGATTTATCCTTAACTTGTACATCTTTCTGTAACTGGTACTTTGTTTTTTGCTGTATATAAGCAGGTGTTGAGTAATTTAAGTGTCCGTTAAGTGTTATGGAGGGATTTCACCTCCATCTCAGTTTCTACATGTGCCTTTTGTTTGAAGTAAAAAAAAAAGTAATTATCTATAAAAGCATTAAATACCGTTTTTAGCATTTGAATTACTATGTGAATTTGTTTGATTTGGGTACTTATAAAACAGGCACTTTTTAGTGTAGGAGTGGGATCTTAAAACAGTTGATTAGCATGTTTTATTAAAGTAGTGTAGGCGTTCATTTTTTTCTGAAGCTAAACAGATTGTTCATATAATCCCTACTATCATTGCAGTAGAACTTTTTATGCTGCTGTACGTTGTAGTGCCAGCAGAAATTTTGTCATAGTTTTGTTAAACTTCATTAAAAGTATGTTGACTCTTTAAATATGAAGTCTTATACTTGTCTTAACTCCTCATTCATTCCAGTGTAAGGTTTGTATTTGTGCCTCTCAGAGAAATTTAGGAAGGGGGATTTATGGTGAGATCCAGATCTACAACATGGAATTTGGTCTCTCAGAAGTTCGCTTCTGCTTCTAAAAGGATGCCAAGTATATGGAAAGTTTGGTTGTTTTTTAAGCAAACAAAACTTCATAAATTGATAAGACACTTCTGCAAAACCTGATTGTTTCTCCATGAAACAAATTAATGTAGTCAGTAATTAAATCGTATTGTTACTGAAATGCAGGTTTCAGATTTTGTGAGGATATTTAGGTTTAGAGTTCTGTCAGCATCTCTACAGTCTCAGCAGAGCCATGCACTGTGCCTTCAGACCTCCAGAATAAAACTGGCCAGTCGGTGACCCTCACAGAAGTACTGAGCTTCTGTAATAAGTCAGAATTAGCGTAGCCTTCTGCTAAAATTTCCCTAAGTGTCCTCAAATAACCCCTTTTCAGAAAGGCATTTATCTTACCTGGGTTGAAATCCAGGTGTCCTGTTAAGTTCCAACCCAATCTGTGACAGCAAGCAAGGAGTTTCATGATTTAAGTGTGCACTGCAGAAACAAAAACATTTCCTTTGTTGTATGCCTGCTGCTTGGTTATTTTATCTGACAGTGGCAATTTTTGTTCTATGAGAAATAGTAACTGTTGTCTGTATACGTTGCCTGCCCTGTTCATCTGGGTTTGGATTTGCTATTTTTTTTTAAGTCTTTCTTTGCCTTCTTTGTTCTTTCAGGTTTTGTTCCACAGCTGCTTTGAAAAGTTCCAGTCTAGTTAGTTTCTGCTTTTAAGTTAGCAAGTCTGTCCTCTGGTTGTCCTTCTTTGTCCCTTCTTCATGGTAACTGTACCCATTCTGAGTTAGATTACAAGAAATTTCATGGAATATTGAAAGCAAGAATGCATCTAATAGTGATAGTTTCTGCTTTTGACATTCTTTCTCTACTAGAAAGTAATGTTTGTGACTGTTGCTGGTTGTTGAGTTGATATTATAAAATAACTGCCTGCAGTGACTCCAAGATCTTTCAAGGAGTATTAAAGCTAATGTAAATAGAATCACTAGGTGGATAAAATTATTTTTTTCTATGTGCATTAGTATGTGCTTCCTAAATGTAATTTTCCTATATCACCTTACCTCCTTGACATTTAAGATTGTGACGTCCTTCTGCTGCTTTTCAAGAAAGGAAAAAATGAAAGCTGATTATGAATACATGTATCAGCAGCAAAATACATTACTCAGTGTTAACACCCTTTTTCCAATTTTATCTCCAGATTTTATACTCGCTCTGATAAATAGTAAGATTCTTTTGAGATTCAGGAAAGAATTATTAGACAGGAAAAAGAAATGCTATTGCAGAAAATCTACTAAAGTTTGATTCCGTTATAAGAAGCTGTGGCAACTGAGTTAAGTACTTGTTGCTGCCTTCATGCCCTGGCGGTTGTGAAACCAGTTTGGTTGGTCTGTCCTGTGATATTCCAGATGACTGAGTATTTAACTGGCTTAAAGCCCACATCCTCTTGTGTTTCTTTCAAGATAAATACTTTACACAGCTGGAATATGCACTTCGCTGAGTTCAGTACTTAGCAAAACTGAAGCTAAAAGAAGAGTCTTCTATTACCTTACAGCTCTACTACTGCCCTGCTTTGATCTTGAAATGAAAATATTTGTTTGGACTGTAAAATATTGTGAGGATTGTGTAGGTTGCTAATGATATTTTCAGAAGTATAAAAGAGCAAGAGCTAAAAGCTCTTGAATTCTCAATGGGATGTAATTTTTTCAGAAATACATCTCTCTTCACTGAACAAGCTGTTGTGCATGCACCTTGAGGTATTGCTTATCTGCGGAGAGGTGATAAAAAAACAGAATCTGACCATTATGCACATCCAGAAATATATTCTGTTTTTTCATGCAGTAGGACAAACCCATGAATTATCAAATTATTTTTAGGTACATTTATTGGGAAGCTATATACCAGCTAGTAAAGTTAGCAGCTGCAGAGTCTTTTAGCCACTTGAGTAAATCAGTTCAAGGAGACTTCTTAAGCTGGAACCTTTACTAAATTTTCTTGCCAAGGCTGAACTTTTAAGGTTTATTATTGGATTTTGTTTTTCTTTGAGGGAAGAAAAGTTTCATTTTTCATGTTAGAAACAGGAGGAGGAAGGATTAGCACAAAAAAAAAATAGACACCTTGAGTGTCATTACTGAAAAACTGGCACTGTAAGTCTTAGTTTTTGTTTGACTTAGTTGGTGTTCCATTTCTTAGTAACTGTGTGCATATTTTGGTGACCTCCAAAACCAATAGGAAAATAATTCTCAATGAGGCTATTTATGTCAAACTTCATATTGGTTCTCTCAGCCATATTTGTAGTTACTGTTTCCCACACTAACTTTGAGAGCAGTCTTTACTGGTCTTTACCCAGTTTGTAATTAATATTCCACAGTGATTTTTTAGATTTTATTTTCAGTCACTGTGGGGATTTGTAGCAGAATACACGGGATTAATTTATATATTTAGCTTGGTGGTATGATATCAAAGTTAAATTCGCTAACTCTTTGGCTGCTAAGTAATGAATGTGACCAGCTAGCATAAAGGTAATATCAGTGTTCTGGGCTCTTGTCTGTGCTGAGTGGATCCCAGGAGTATTGTTTTGTATTGGAAGCTTCTTGTAAAAGGATTTAGCAAGCCTGTCTTTGTGAATAATTGGCTTGATAAGAGATGCTACTGCATGTTTAGGGAGCCAGAGGATCAGAATCTTTAATAGCTGAGCTATTGCAGCAGTCAGGAGGAGTCATTATGATCTCTCTTAACAGTGTGTAGTTTGGACGTCATTAATTCAGATACAATTCATAAAATAGAATTGACTTTGGAGAAACTATGTATTGCCCTGCATGTTAGACCCAAAGATATCTGCAAAACCATCTACTTAGGATGGCTGTAATTTTAAATAGAAGAATTAAAAATAACAAACACCATCCCTACACCCTCCCCCAACTTGTTAGTGCCATGTTTTCCTCCTCTTGCAGCCAATATTTTAATGTGCTCTGTTTGCTTATGTCAAGGAAGCTAACATGAATGTTTTGAGAAGAAGGTGTTTTGCTTGGCTGTTAAATTAAGTCTCTTGAGTAATTCAAAGACTCTTCATTGATGCATGTTTATGTACGTGTTCAAATGCAGCTGAAAAAAGATTACAGTCAACAGACATGGAGCTCTGAAAGGACCATCCATTGCAGCTAAGCATTTTACATCTCACAGAAAGAAAAAAAACCACTGCATTTGGGAGGCAGTGTCCAAAATCCAGACTACCATGTTTCTGTTCTGTTTGTTTGGTTTGTATTGCTCATTGTAAACAGCTAATGTGGTCTAGACTGAAACTTTTCACCTTGCAGAAAGTTCCAGTTCCATTTTAAAAGGAATTGATAATTTGAGATTTGGGTCCAGTGACAGAACTTGTTTGATTTTAAGCTTGCTAAGAATTCCCATGTTCTTTGAAAAGTAATTTTTATGGAAAAGTTTCCACTTTTATTAAATTGAGTCTAGGGAAGCCATATGTTAAGTGCTGCTGGGCATTTGAAATGAAATCTACAACTCCTTTAAGCCACTTTTCATTGAGAAAGGGAGAGGAGGGAATGGAAATCCAGCTAGCCAACAAACTGTGAGCCATGCAAAGCTGGTGCTCCAAGTACAACTTCCTGCGGCATACTTTAGGGAAAATGACGTTATGGTGATATCAGGGACATTCTGCAGTCAGTCTTTGGGTAAAAATACAGTCCTAGGGTTAAACACCAGATTTTTCTATATGAATAGTATAACTGGTTCAGGCTCAAAGTGTTTGTATTTTTTTTTCTTCTTTCTCTCAGTGAATTATTGACTCATTGACTTATTATTGACTTTTCCATTGCATGTGGGAACACGGAGGGTGGGTATTTTCCAAAAACTTTGTTTTCAACTATTTCAGTGTTGTTTCGTATCTTTCAAGAAGATTTTCCCATTTCTCTCAGAAAAAGCCTGTGTAGGCTTTTTCTAGAACTTTTGTGCTAAGAAACTCTTTCTTTCTTGTCTCTTCAATATTCTCTCAGATACTGATTCTTGAGATGGAGCTGGGATGAAGTTAGATTGAAATATTAGTTGGAATTAATCTTAGTTAGTGGAAATTTATATGTTTTTTGAGAAAGAAACAGCATCCTGCAGCATCTGAAAACTGATGGAAACATTGTATAGGCAAAAATTCTGTATTAACTCTTCTGATATAAAAACATCAGTTTAATTGTGCAAAGCTTAATATTTCTGTCAATATTGTTTCATATTTTTCTTTCTTTTTTTTTTTTTAAAGATGCTTGATCTAAAGTTTAGCAAATGGCTGTTAAGCAAGCAGGCATGTTTGTGTGTCGGGTGTTCTTCATTTTCATGGAAACTGAGCTGAAACAGAGAGCGCTAACTGCTATAGCTGGAATGGCCAGGCCTTCTGTAGGGGCTGCATTAAATGGATCAAAACAATGTTGTGCTCATTTTTTTATTTTCCTATTATTTATTCTAATGAAATTAGGATTTTCTTTGCTCCTTTTAATATAAAACTATTTTTCAAAATTATGCCCCCTTGGAAGAAAGAAGTTGCAGATTTTTTGGTGACAGGGAAGTGTGAGAAGCTGGTTAGCATCAGCTCTGGTTAACATCGCCTGGTCTGACAGAATGGCATCTGGAATAATGGGCAAGAACTAGGGAACTACAAGGGCCTGCCTAATCACTAGTTTGGAGTGTGTGGCCTTAGGCAGTCTTGCTTTCAGCATTTGCATCTGTAAATAGGGTAGTGGTGCTGGATATGACATAAAAATGTACTTTTTATTTTTTCTAGACTTGGCTTGCTTGAAGACTGAGATAATTCTGTGTTCATTACTGAACTTGGATGCTAGGCAGTGAGCAATAAGGGGAGAAGGAAAGAGCAATACTGAACCCTGAGGAAAAAAAATCATGTAATAGTTGTCCATGTAGAGACCGCCCTCATGCTAAGAATAAATTAGGAAAATTTTTGAAGGAGAAGGGTGAAGATAATATACATGTGCAAGGAATTAAGCTTTATAATCAGTCTTCATTGAAGCCGTTTGGGCTTGGTAGTCCAAATCAACTTTTTGTCAGCTATTTATTTATTAATGCCGTTATTTTTACTGTTAAAAATTATACTTTACCTCATAGTACAAATCACTATCCAAGTCCTTGCTGGAAGAATTACAGCCTTGTAATATAACTAGAGGTGTAATGGCCCACATCCTCCGGCTGTGGACAGTTAAAGATAATACAGCTTTCATCTACCTGTCATTGCTCATACACTGGAGAATATCTCCTTGTGGTTCAGCCAGGAAGACAGAACATTTTCATCATCCTTACTTCTTCAGTGTGAACTCAACTCCTTCTCCTATTGTTGTCTGTTGCTCAAACAGATGAACCTGGATAGGTGGCTAAAAAGGGCTTAAAAAGTTGGTGGTGCATCAGCTCATCCCTGAGAGTGATAACCTATTTGCAGGTGGTGGTGACCAGCTAATGGTGTCTTGAGACTTCAAAGCAATTACAAAATATGCGTCCAAATCTTCCTACAAAGAGCGTAAGCACAACTGTGCAGGATTGAACATGAAGCTTATCTGGTGTTACATCCTGTCTCTAGACATGAGTGAGTGCTGTGCTATGGGTTCTTTTTCTCTCACGCATGGCACTGACTGTCTAAGGCAGAGAAAAACAGCAGGCAGAATGTAGTGAAGCTTCCACTGCCTCCGGTGGTTTGGGGCTGGAAGATTTCCTGAGCAAGGGGTTAGTTATGTCTTTAATAGCTCTCAGTAGATTTTTCTTCTGTGAACTTGTCTAGTCCTTTTTTGAGCCCACATAAATTTTTAATATCCAAAGTGTCCGATTATAGTAAGATTCATTATTTAGCTACAAATGTTAAGAAAAAGCATCTTCTTGCTTTGTTTTGAGCTTGCTTCTTGCTCTGTTAGGTAGCCTTTTGTTTTCACTTGGGAGACAACAATCATTTCTGTACTCCTTGTCATTTTGTAGAACTCTTGTGGCTCCCCAGTTAACCCTTTCAGGCTGATTACTGTGTGTGCATTTCTTTAAACAAGGTATTCTTGCCATTTGCTTACCATTTACCTTTGCCTCAGTTCCCTGTACCTTTGGTATCAAGAGACAGTTCCAGGAGTAAGACAAAATCTGTGCGTAGTTCTTAAGTGCAGGTCTCTCATGATTTGATGGAGTGGCATTAATGATGTTTCTCTTTGTCCCCAGTTTCAAATAACTACTAGTATTTAATATGTTTCTTGACTGTGCCTGAGTGTAGAGTAATAAAACAACCTAGTTATTATATATCTATTTTAATGACAAGGTCTCATTTGTTAGTGCTAGTAGTTAGTTCAGAACTCATTACACATGCCATAATATAAACACTACTAGTACTAATGGATGGTAAGATTATTAATTAAAGGATATCACTCTGCCAGGAAGATAACAAGAGGATGTTTTCATATGTTCCTAAATCTTTTTGTGACAGGAAAGTAAAAAAAAATTCCAGAGAATTAAAATTAGAAAAAAATGGTACATGAACTATGTAGAAGGCTAGTTGGTCCTTCTGACAAGTTAGTTGATTTAAGAAAAACTAGACAGACTTCAGCTGAAAGTTATCCAAGTTCCTTATTTTGTCTGAGAAGTTAAGTTAAAGATCCAGTTAAGTTAAAATATGAGGGGTATTTCTCTCTCTCTTTTTATTCTTTTTTTTTTTACACAAAGATCCTGTTCTTTGAAGTAGCTTTATACATAGAAAGAAGCATCATATGAATACTGGTTTTTACAAGTTTTTACTGGTTTTCTTATTCTCTCTGGCTGAATGCAATAAATCTGGAAAGTGAGATGCAAAAAAAAAGTGTTAAGGAAATAGTCTCATGCAAATTGAGTACTCAGACTCCTTGGGAACACTTAATTCTGACTTGTTTAAGCAGGAACTTACTTGATGAAACTGATTTGTAGTTGTGTATATTTTAAAGGTAGAAGACAGCTTAACTAGCATGTTAAGCTTGTTTGCTGTATGAAACTGATGAATTTAGTATCCATTCTCTCTAAGTAGTTAGAAGTAGCTAAGCAGTGTGTAACAGTGCACTGGCTGTACGGTAGACTGAATGGAAAAAAGCTGCCTTTAGGCTAAATTTGGTCAAGGCATTCAGTGAGATTTAACGTCATTGAACAAAATCCTGCTTGATTAGGAATCTCAGTTTTGCCCTCCATGTGTGAAAGTGCATATCTGACTCTCTAAACAAATGTTACATCTGTTTGTGTGTTCGTGCTAGAACTCTCACAGCCCCACCCCTTAAGTGCAGTACTGAAGTATATGTGACTGTGATATTTCGTGTCTGATCAAAAGAATCTAATCAAGCATTGTATTCCTGAGCTTTAAGGGCCCGAAAGAATTTCATATGGAAAGTGTTTCATTTCCTTTAAAGCCAAGTCATAGTATTTTCTTCTTTTTTTAAATAAGCTAAATATACACATTTTAATTTTTTCTCCTCTCCTCCTCCTTCTGGTCTTACAACACATTTTACTTTGTTGCCCAAGCACAGAAAACTTTGCCAGGAAGAAGGGTGAGCAATGCTTCTGTTTCCCATGACCCTCAACTCTAATGTTGTTCCAAGAGCTCACTACTTACAAATGCCTTGATAACTGCTTTCATTCCTTTCATCCCTCCCCCGCCATCCAGCTCAGGCCAGTGGGACTGATCCTCCTTTGAGCAGCTCTCTTCACGGAACAGGGGAATCTACTTAATGTAAAAATCATGGAACATAAAAGCATTGAAAGATATATTGCGGAATTTTTTACAGCTAAAGATCTGCATGATAATTGCTGTCATGATTTATTCTTGGTTTCCTAGAAGCAGCTTCTTTGAGCTCCCTGTTCATACCAGAAATAATCCCCTCTTTTTTTTCCTTCTGGCTAGATGTTTGGGTAGGGGTAGTAGTGAGAACATTGCATTTCATTCTACATGTTCACAGCGCAGAACTGGCAGAACTGATCTTGGTCCGATAATCAGAACTGTGGCTTCTTAAGAATGTATTGCAGCATAGGCTTTAATTCTATTCTGATATTATATTATCATATCATATATTTCTTTGTCTTTCATTGTCTGCAAATAAGCACATGTATTTTTAAAATTTCTTTGGGTGTATGGTAAGGTTAAGAACAAACAGAGAAAAATGTCTTTTCAAGTACTACTGAAAGATCATCTGATGCACCAATACCTTACATTGCACTAGAAATCTGGGAATTCCCATGTTTTTTCTGGCAATTCCCTAGCTGCCAGACAGGAAATCACTATCTGCTTTTTCAACCTCTGGCAGCATCTGCTCTTAGTTTCTTTGTCCTCTTTTTTGTGGTGCTTCTCTGCCTGCTCAGTGTTGCTGGGATGTGCCAGGAGGAGTGAGAAATGACGTAGTATGCCTGATAAACCATGTTTCATTGAAAGAGTCTGGAGGGAGAATATTGGAATGTGGACCCAACTCCCTGGGTCTGTTCTGGGAAATAAACATCCGTGGGGTGGGGAAAGAATGTGGAAGATCATGAAAGAGCATTTAAAAGCCCCAGAAGGAGCAAAAGAAAGTATGTTGAGGGTCAGTGCAAGTTTGCAGGGACGAAAGTTTAAGAATCTTTGAGACCTTCCTGATGGAGAACTATGGAGTAGTTTTATCAACAGACAGGGAAAATACTGAGAGTGCAGATGAGTTAGTAATGATACTCAATTATTTGAGAATGGAAAAGAAGCAGGGAAGTATGCTTGTTTTCTAAGATTTATTTTTCTCCAAGACAGAAGAAATGTTGGGATATTTCAGTCCTTACAGTGGATCTTGGCCAGAAAGCTTACAGGATGAAAATAAGCATATCTGCAAAGCTGTCATTGTATAGAAATGTTTTGGTTGAATGTAATTTAGAAAAACATAATAATATGCTAGAAATAGTACTAAGTTATATCCTAAAGCCAATCTTTACAATTTCAGAAGTAAAAGGAAACCAAATGCTTTCTGAAAATTCTAGCTATATGTGTGGAAAAATACTTAAAAATTGCAATGGTGAAAAAGGAAAATTTTCTGTTCTGCCTTGTACCACGTGATTAGTCACTTGTAAAGCGTAATTTTGTGAATATGGTTTGATGATTGAAAGGTTTAGACCATGGTAATTCCCTGCAAAATCAGTTTGTTTTCTAATCAAATGCAGCAGTATTGTTAAACAGTCTTATAAACTTACAAAATATTGGGAAAGGATTTTGTAAGAATGAGGTAATGAGAAATAAAATACAAGAATGTGGGAGTATCGAAACAAAATGACAATATGAGAAATAGCTATGAACTTACATACATGCTTTAACTTCAGAGAAACAGATGATCAGTATGTACTGTGTACTGTCCTCTACATCAAAGGTTATAGGGTACACATTTTTAGTTGCATTTGTATTATTTCATGTATTTATAATCATACAAAGTCAAAACAAGCTCATAATTTTATAGACTTTACAGCTTTTGCATACTAAATTAAGGTCATTTCTTGCTGTTCTGATTATGTGAATAAGGTTAGGTTTCCACAGTTACACATGAGGTGAGTGGGGGAAAGGAGAGGAATAGTGAAAAGAGGTATGGAACATTATCAATATTGTCTTTTATCTGTAAATATCATTTGGTTCAACACTTATTTTTCAGGGAAGTTTTAGTATGTTTTTTATCAAGTAAGCTTGCGAATGTGGCGTAAAAATCCCCCTCTCATTAAACAGCAGTGTTGCGTTCTTGGAGTGTCCTCAAGACTGTATTAGACTTAGCTCTTAACTGTAGGAAAGTACTAAGAATATCCAAAGTATTGCACAAGTATCTAACATAAGGAAGTTGTGACTGAACAGTGTTGGAGTGAATAGCTATGAAGTTTATAGAACATACAGACTTTTCGGTAGCTCTTGCCTCATAGTGTTAGGAAAGTGGGGATTTTGTTGCATTTGATCAAGGGGATTTCTCAGTACTTTCTAGAATGGGAAAGTAAATTGTGCATTTTTCTCATGGAAATATTCATGAGTAAGGGAACGACACTGAAAAATTTCAGTGGCTTATGTAACCCCAGAGGAATGCGGCAATGCATGGGCTACATGTTGACATATTCTCCTGATGTCCTTTCCCTGGAGATTGTGGGAAGAAATTAGCTTCCCTGAAATCAAGAGCAAAGCATAGAGCCTAAGGTAAAAAAGTAATGTGGGATTGTAGGGGTAGGGAGTTGGTAGAGAGTTGTTTGTTTTAGTTGCTTATTATTGTTCCATGAATAGCAAGTTGGCAAAGAATGTGCACTGATGAAGCTGGCAAATAAAGGGGATAAAGAGTTTATTGAGAGCAACAATGAAAGACTGTATCAATACAGAGCAGTGGCCCTAGAACTGCAAAATCTCTGGCACTGGGCACTGGATTCTCTGTTCCCATGTGGTCTTTTCTTGTGGAATTTTTAAAAAGCATTATGGCAAGTGGCCAGCATTAGCTCCATCAGCCCTTGCAGATAGTTTCTACTCTGTACCAGTCTACTCTGTGTTTTGCCAAATTAAATTCTTCTGTAGAAGTTCGGATAAAATATGGTCACTCAGAAGAGGCTTTTTTTCTTCTTTTGTCTTTTCTTTTCTTATGGCAATCAGAAAAGTTAATATGATCTGAAAATTAACTCAGCTGAGAAGTTAAGAATAACAAGTGTGTGTAAATAATTTCACCAAACAGACCTCTAAAAATAGAAATGCCATGGAAAATATTCCATGCAAAGGAAGGACTTCAGTATTGAAAGCCACGAAACCAAAGATGTCAGAAGCTGCATCAGCTGACTGCAGATCTTTTTATCAGTGTTTAAAAGGCATGTTAACGTGCACTGCAAATTGCTCTCTAACTATAGGTGGTCTGGACATGTTATGGCGGTGATGTTTTATTAAATTGGGATTGCCTGTTCTGGCAGCAAACCCCAGAATTCTTTTCATATACAGTTAAAGGAATTATTGCATTACCAGCATATGTGCCAACATTCCCATGCTCAGGATTATTGCTTTCGACTGATTTGTAAGATATTTTCAGGTCCCCTTATTTGTACTGACCTGCTGTCATATATGTTATGAGTAGGAGGATTTTTCTGAATGTGATAATTGCCTAAAACCATTGATAATAATTTAATTTTAAATTAGTGGTGAGCAGTGAAGAGTGGAAAGGCAAAAACTGAGAAGAAAATGCATTTTGGTGCCCTTCTCTGGATTAGGACCTACTACTGTGAAGCTGGGAGTTTTAATAAGAAAGCCCTTAAGCCAGGAAGAAATTTGAAATATAATAGTGATATACACAACCTTGCATGATCACTGCTTTTAACTGCTTAATCATTCATATTGCCTAAATATAATTGTACTGCCAGCTTCTGCGTTTACAGTCTATGGTGTGGAAAAAGATATCCCACTGTGGCATGTTCTACTTACAATCAAATTGAGTGTAGCAAGCACAGAAGCTGTTGAAGTTCAGTGCTTCTCAGTGGGGCGTTCTTGTTCCTCCGGCTTATTTCTGGCTGTTGATGTAGCTGGCATCCTTGAAGCTCATTCCCTCACAAAATAACAAAGCCAAGGAAGTCCCTGTTCATCTACACTATAAAAGAGCTTGTCGTGAACTATTTAAGGAGACATGCATCTCACAAGCGTTTTTCTGAATAAATAGTGTTTTACAGATTTGTGTTTGTGATACTGAAAGCCCTTTTTTACTTTTATGAATTTTTAAATGCTTGCTTGCTTATGTCATTTAGTGTGGAAAGAACACTGCAAATCATGCTTGTAGCTGCTGTTTCACAATAATAATGTCTCTCATATAAAAACTGCTTTTTCAAGTGTTTAGATAAGTTAGCCAGAAAAATTGTTTATAGAATGAGAGTTGCTTATGAAATAAATCAAGAAAATAAATCTGTTTCTAAAGCAGTTAAAAAATAACCATAATAATGACTCATATTCAGGTATTGAGGAGTAGAAGTCAATAAACTAGATAAATGTTTCTCTGCATTTTAGCATACTGTTTTATCAAGTACTCTGGCAATACTCTTTGATTCCTGCTGTGTTTTATTCACATATTACAATGCCTTAATGCTGAGTTTTGCTGACAAGCTTGGGTTTTAATAAACCTGTATGTCAGTGCATGGCCAAATGATGTATCTCATCAAGCACAGCACCACAATGCATCTAGTCATATCTGGTAGTGGACTCATACTGCCCCTGTTTGAAACACCAAGGTGACTATACGTGGTCCCCTTTCCAGTCTTCAACTGTCCTGAAATTCAGCTGACTGAAGAATTGCCTCTAAAATCCTCCTAGGTCAATCACCACCCCTGTGCTTCTGCTGTCTTTGAAGCCTTGGAATTATAACTAGCTTTGTGTCAGATTGCCAGATATGTTGCTGTTACTGTATTAGCCGGAGTGTCTGTTGTTTGAAGTCCCATTTACTACATTCCAGCTGGTGCTCAGGAGTTCATTTAGGCACGTTTAATCTTCTCACTAGGTTTCAACTGCTGTTTTTCTTTATTAACCCAGTGAATGATACCAAGCTTCCCCAGGATGATTGACATCAGCCAGGAAGAACATTGGTTATTGGAACTCCATTTGGTAATGAGGTCATCTTTGTAAGCAAACAAGTGGAAAGACTTCAGCTTTGATGTGTTTACTGAGAACACTTTCTTGCGGGCTGCTACTAGGGTAGGGATATGAGTCCTCTGCAACTGCTTTTGGAGATTGATTGATCCTTATCAAAAGTTTGGATTTTGTGCTCTTCTTCCAGATACCAGATTGACAAAACCAAACAAATGACAACCTTCCCCTCCCAATAAAAAATTCATTGTACTTACTGACTTGTGGAAATCTTGTCAAGTGTCCTTATCTGTAGGACTTTGCCCTTGTTGTGACAGGCTGTGCCATGCCAAAACAAACATCTGTTTTTTCATCTGAGTAATAGCATCCATCATTTCATCACATTGTTGCAATGTATTGTTTTCTCCTCCTCCTCAAGATTCTATATAAGAAATTACTTTATGATCTGTTTAACAAACTTTCTTGTTTCTAGGACAAGAAAGTGGAAGAACAGTTCTGGTAGTACAAACGGTCTGGATCATATTCACTCCTATATTCAGCTGTAAGGCCCTGGTACCTAATAGAAGTCAATATATTACGGTTCATATTACATACTTCTCTTTGGCAGTTTCAAAGAAAGTGAATCTTAAATAAACCTGCCTTCTAGAATAATGCAGAGGATTATTTTGCATTTTTTAGTTGAAAGAAATATGTGTTAAGTAGATTAATCAAAATATAAAACTTCAGGGAGGAGTACAATAGAGTAGTGTATTTCATGATTCCTTGGTGACTTTCCTGAATGGATGAAGGCTTTTATTATTCTTTCATTAGCATTATGATACTGATGGTTGGTATTGTATGTATCCATATGCAATACTGGTGTTATATTACTTTGTTGTGGTTAAGCTTTGTTGTAGTTATCCTTTTATGATTTCCGGTCACAGTGTAGTAGCTTCTTTAGTACTTCCTCTGTCAGCTCCAGAAAAAAAATCCTGTTTGCCACTTGACTTTATGCAGCCCTTACTAAGACAGGCAACTCTGTCGCAATGATATCCTTGCACTGACAGTAAGTAGTGTGTAGATGGCTATTCTTGCCTATGTGCCTCACTGCAAAATGGAACTGAGTCCTTCTTTGGAATTGGAGAAAACAGGGAAAAAAATGGTAGAGGTGAGTACTGTCAGAAAATATATATTAACAGAACTGCCCCTCTGGCAAATGAGGGTTATCTGCTTGCGTTTTCATTTTTTTGCTGGCACCCAGAGAGATTACTTCATTTGAGTGCCTGCAGAAAAGCAGGGGCAACAACATTTATGAGCTCATTGACACTTTCAAGCAGCCATCTTTCCCTGGATGATAGATTTGTACTGCCAGTCAATAAAGCTGGTGAGGTTTTTATAGTAACTTAGAAGATCAGTTGTCTCTGCTTGAAAGAAAATTTCTGCCCTGAGCTAAGTGAATGTCCTAGTTCATGTGGATTCAATGAAAAGAGGGACATAACTACAATGTACTTGCTGAGTAAGAGCAACTCTGAATAATGCTACAGATTCTAAAAAGGTGAATTGTGTGGTGATTACCTTCCTTCTGGAAGCAGCAACATGCATTGAGGACTCTCAGTGACATGAAGACTTTGGGGTATACGGTGATAAATGACATCTTGTAAAACTGGGTGAGGTCTCTGCTCTGTCTTCTCTTTTCTTTTGTCCATCATTTGCCTCTTCTTCATTGGAGACAGTTGCTCTTAAATCCATTTCAATTCGGTTTTGAATCTTGTTATCTTTTAGAAAAGATGTGCTTACTGCACAGCTGTTCTTTTCTGTGACTGGGTTTATAATTTTATAATCAATTAAAGTGATGATAAATACAACCAAGTAACACTACTTGGTCTAATGTTGGTGATTCAACTGCAATGTCAAACTTAGAGTCTTAGACAGTAACTCCTATTTCAGCCTTTAGGAAGCTGTCCAAGTCAGCTGGAATTTTCTGTAGAATAATATTTTTTTATCTTTTCAGGTTAAATTAACTTTGTGCAGAACTTGTAAATGAGTGTTACAGGAAACATCTGACCTTGGAACTTCATTTTATTCTTTGCTACATTGAACGGCTTTAATCTTATTATGGTATCATCTAATACTCTCAAGGTATTAGAAAAGGCCTCATATAGAGGCAGATATCTCCAAATGGTATCTTGCTGCATGGCTTTATCTAGTTATCTAATAAACTCCTTAATTCTTCATACCCACTAATTCTCATTTAGGTTAAACATACCTCCTTCTGGTTCAAAATGTGTAAGATGTGACTGATTTGCTGACACAGTGAAAGAAAGGTTGGCATCATGTATCCATGTATAATCCAGTATATTAAATGGAAACTCCACCTTTGGTATTTTTAACATTTATTTTCCTTTGCTTTGACATTTTTTCCACCAAACCCTGCATATGTGGAAGAATGATAGGGGAGAGCCCATGCTCCCTCATTTCCTTTCACAATCACAGAGATGCTGTTCATCATGGGCAGTTATTAGATTGTCCAAAGGAAATAAATGTGCATTCCTATTAGCAAGAGTTAATTTTTGCATTCCAATGTACTTGCAATATAGAAACTTTTTCATTCAATTACCTTAAGGCCGTGTAATTCATTTTGGCATCAGTTGCTATGCAGCAATTTTGTAGAAGGGTTTAGGATTCAGTGTAGTAACGGTGAAAGAGTGAATAATAAAACAGTGTTTCTTCCCTTTAAACTTAAAATATACTGCTGTGAACAAGTTCAAGTTTAGATCTTTCTAACAAATGTAGAACAATCATTTACTTAGCTATGAAAGATGCTGTATTTGCATAAAACACAGTACTTCATCTTACAAAGATTATTTTGTTTTCATTTACACAAACAGTAGGAAATACTTTTTGTATAGCATCTAATTTGTTAATACACTTAATAATATAATCTTCATGTACACACAGTAGGAAATGTACAGTAAGGATGCAATAATTCTGGGTAGCATGCTTGCCTGTTTTCCATGCGCTTTATCAAAAAGATACAGAATTTGTTTACCCAATTCTTTACATCTTAGTTATTTATTAGATATGCATACAGAATGCCCTACCCATAGAAGAATAAAATCTGTTCATGTCTGTATTGTCTAAAGATGATGGTTCTCTTTTTGGACTGATGTACTCTATAGCTGCCTGTAAAAATATAAAAGGAGCAGGCATTGAGGAAATTTTGGGCAGTGCAAAATCCAGGTGGAGATTCTCTTGCTTGATAGTGATTACCTGTAATTAAAATTTAAAAAAACAGTCGTTATTTTGTGGATTTTTGTTTGGAGATTTTTGAGACATATGTCAATCCTTATTTCATTTAGGATAGTGGAATGGTTCGTATTGTTGGAGATCATTCGAAATTAAGTGATGCTTTGTATGTGTGAGGGTTGTTTGTGTGTTGATTTAGGACATTAGGCCAATTTATATATTTATATGTTAGGTTTTATTCCTACCTGGAAGAAGGTTAGCCCTCTTAATTTTGTGTCCAGCACTGAGTGAGTGAGTATTTATGGCTCTATGGTAACAGAGGGTAAAGAAATCACAAAACAAATGAGACGGGAAGGGACCCATGGATGTCATCTGGTCCAACTCCCTTGCTCAGGCAGGGCCAGTTGCCCAGGAGGTTTTTGAGCATCCCAAGGATGGAGTCAGATATGTGACATTTGAAACAGAATTTATGACTTGGCTTTCATTCATAACTTATCCTTAGCATGAATTTTGCTAAGATTTAGCAGATGTTAGAATCTTAATTGTCTGTTTTCCTAACATCAAAATAGATAAAATAGATACAGCCTCCAGGATGCAGAAAATTCTTGTTGGTTTTCTAGGCTTATCTGGACTGGTGGTGTTTTTAAGTCTTGACTAAGTCCATTCGTGATCACATTGATCTCTGCATTTGCCATTAGTATATCTAAATAAAGAAAAGAAGATAACAGGTTTATGTGGTTGATATTCTGTATTTTTTTTGCCGTGTAAAATTATAATGAAATTTTGTGCTATAAAGTTTGGATTGCTTTGTGAAATTCAGTGAAAATACTGCTCATAATCCATGGATTATCCTGTTGATTGGCAGGCACTTGTGGGTTTTTTTTTCTCTTCAATTCCTTTTTACAAAAGTTTTCTGCTAAAACATTATACAGGGTGGTATATCAGAATAATTAGAATGTAATTATTTTGATAATGGTAATTAAAAAAACTGTCATGAGCTTTATTTTAATCTGCCAGCTAATACTGCAATATTTTAAAGAGTGGTCTACTTACATATGTAATTTATCACTAGACATTATTTTCTTACACTAATTTCTTGATTTTCAAGATGTATAAAACTTCTTTAGTCGTCAATGTAATACATGTATTAATGTTTGAAACGTCGTATCAGCCTGTTTCATACATGTCTAGGATATCTCAGGTATTTGATTTTGAAATGGTGATGGTGATTTTTAAATGAGGTTAATGTCTGAAAAAGATACTAGTATGGAAACTTTGTAAGCAGAAAAAATACTTAGTGCAGAAATGCATGATGCCTTGCTCCAGTGAAGTTCTAGTGGAGTAATTCTGATTTGTTTTTTTTCTTGAATTCTAGATTTATCCATGGCAGTACAAAAATTTTCACAGTCTTTACAAGATTTTCAGTTTGAGTGTATTGGAGATGCCGAAACTGATGATGAAATTAATATTGGTGAGTACTCTCTTTGCTTTGCTGGAAGTAATGTTTTTATAGTTTCTTCTAGCATGTTATCAGAAATACAGTAGGGCAGTTCACAGTTGTTTTTTAATGGTTCATGTCACAAAAATAGAAGAATTTCAATAAATAGAAACCATGCAAGACTTTTAAAATACATGTCAAAAAACTATGTTTTCATAGCATAGCTTGATTTTTTATTGCACAAAGTATTCAACAGTACTTTTGTCAGCTGAGTCAACTGTGAATCCTCTAAATTCTGCTGCTACTTTTATGTTTCAGTCAGTTTTCAGTAGGTTACTAAAAGGTACACAAGTTTTTTATGATGTAACATAAGTCTGCAAAAAACCACTGAAGTGCCTAGTAAGACACAGGAGGTATTTAAAGGTCTAAAAAGAGGAATATGTTGATTACAACTTGTACATTCCTAAGTATATGGTTGTCTGAACTTCTGCCATTAAAATTTACTAGCTGCTTATTGTTCTGTTTCTGCACACGTCCAGAAATTCTGCATTTGCAGAACTGAACAGCTCAACCCTTGTTGGATTTAAGCCTCTTTAATGTCAATAAAATATTCTTCCCTCAGCAGACTAATCCTGGAAATGTTTCCAGGGTTCAGAAATTCAGCCAGTCTTTACTCCGAGGCATTGCTGCAGTTGTAGTGATGCTTTTACACAGTAGCACAGCAGCTGGAGTGCTTTAACCCCCATTGGTAAGAATTTTGGATTGTAATCCATCTTCAGAATGGCTAAATTCAGTATCATGAGTCTTGCATACCACATGGCCCCCATGTGTCTCCTAAAACATCTGAGAGGAAGTAAGATGGTTCTGAAAGAGTAGTGGCTTCTAAAAATAAATAATTTGGCAGTACAAGAGGGAACATAGGACTTGTTGGTATGTTTTTAAGAAGTTCTATGTAATGCAGAGTGGAAACTCAGATTTAGTCTTTTCCAAGTGTATCTATTACTGTGATCTATTTTCAAGTCTCCCCTCCCTTCAATTTTTGTTTTTCCTGACTGAGTCATTGGACAGAAGGTCTGAGCTGCTTGTTTTCACTCGCAAGGTTTGCCTCATCCTCACCCTGCAACATTGTGGTAGTCAGAAAACTGTCATCGAAGATGACTGGTATTTGGTCACTGTCTTCCACTAACTTGTTGGGGGGGGGGGGTGTTAATTTGATTGGCAATTAAAAGTAGGGAGGTGAAATCACTGAGCTGCTACTACTCAGGTATAAAACTGCATGCATTCTTCAGGTGTGTCCAGCTTGGAAAGAGAAGTGGTGTGTATGTACTCTTTGGCGTGCTACATATTATTTCTTGGCTGTTAAAATTCTATTATATATGTATATAAACTAAATCCGCAGTGTCTCAGTTTTATGTTTTAGATTTGGTCAATAACTTTTTTAAAGACACAGTTTTGCATTTAAAATCAGACAACTAAGAACAAAGACAACATTCATTTTACTTGTAACCTAAACGTAGCAAAGAAAAGGCATTTTATTGTTTGGATATTAAACAGGCATTTAAAACTATTTAGGAAAAAAACACAGTTCATGAAGCTTGACAGCTGATTTATTTCACTTGAAGCTTCAAAGAAGGGATTTCTAGCTTCTAAAGGACCAATTGCTGGATGGATTGTCATGTACATCAAAGAAGCTTGTAAGAGTAAAAGGTAAACTGACAGGAATCAAATTCAAGTCTAACAGAGCTTGAATGATACTGTGTGCTTTTATAGGGTAAAGCTCAAGTTTTGATCTCCCTAGAGCAGTGACCTGGAATTTATCCATATATTTAACGTGCCCCAACAAGATAGATGTTTGCTTATCATCAAAGACAGCTTTGTATAGATGAATCCTGCTCTGTGCCTCCTTCTGCCTTCATCTCCTTTTTCTAAGAATGTCTACTACTGTGCAGGCCAGTGAGAAGTTCTACTTCTGTCTGCAGTGATACTCTGAATTGATAAGATTTGTAAAAACCTACCATATGCATAGGGGCGTATTGTAAGGACTACATTTCTATTTGAAGCTTAGCATTGAAAATCTACCCCAATACACCTTAGCATTGGGAATTCACCTCTGAACAAGACGTCTTCTGTCAGAATGTATGTTTTTTGAAAAAAGAGTTTCAGATTCTTTCAGCATGAGATAGAAGTGATTTAAGTGATTTTTTACATTTTTTTTCTTACCAGTAAAAAGTATTTGGAATTGAGTTGATAGCTCCATTAACATTTTTTGAGGCAATACTAGAGTTGAGGGTCTCTCTTCAGTAACTGAGAACAATTTATTTTTTTGCTTCTTTTTTTTTCCCAGTCTGACATCTAATGAGAGCATTTTTAGTTGTATTTCGTATAACCTGTGCATTTTTAGTTGCTCTTTTAATATAAGTTATCTACTCCAGTAAGCCCCTTACAGAAAATACATAAGTAATTTTAATTAGCCTTTGTGATACACTCCACATAAACAGAATTATGGTGGTGTTGTTCATACTTATTTTAATCCATCTGTTATTTAATCCAGTGATTTATTTGGTTGGTTTGGTTTGATTTTTTTTCATTCCTGTCTTTGATTTCTAATTTTGATGATTTCTTATCTTTATTTACAAGCATTTAATTCTTTCATCATAGGGGTGTTCTTCTTTGACAAAAAAATCTTATCTGTGTCTGTGGCTGGATAATGCATTTTAGGTCATTTTTTCATGTTGCTGCAAGTTAGCCAGATTTATCTTCATACCTACTTTCGGATATACCATGCCTAGTTTAGAGTCATTTTATGCATGAGTTGTAAGCAATTTCTCTGACTTTCTTGGGTAAGCAGACTGCCTCAAATCATCTACAGCTTTTATGTTTTTGGTTGGTTTTTTAACTGTGAACATCAAAGGATTCAAGCTATAAAAACCTTTTCAGTTTTTAAGTTTTTTGCGAGCAAATTTGGTTTGGGAAACAGTGGTCCCCAGCTTTACTTGTTTTTCTCATTAAAAAATAAAACAAGCTAGCAACAATTGCTGGTTTTGTCTCTTCCTCTGGTTTGGAATGCTCATGGAAGCATGTGATCTGCAGCACTGCATGGGTTGTACTATTTGATGGCAGGCCCTGGTTATTAGCTCCAGTTGCATGTGATTCAGCCAAGATATAATTGATTTTTGTGCAACTGAAAAGTTTTGCAGAAGATAGCATTTTCAGTGCAAAAACAACAAGATGAATGACAGTGAATTAATAATGCTAGAAAGCCATAGTAATGAAGGTTTGATTTAACTTGCTCTCACTCTGAGGGTGTTGCTTTCCTAATCTTAACAACTGTGTTTTCCTCAGAAATATCAACACCTGGTAACACTTTGCCATTTGCTTTTTAGACATACCACCCTGCTCTCAGCCCCCTTGGTAAATATTTTGCACAAAAATTAAATACTTAGGATTCACAGTGAATGTTAAGGGGGTCAGTCATCTGTCTTGCCCATTGGGAGTTTTGTGTAAAACAGATGCATGATTTTTACATATTTCAAACCTTATGGGTAATACGGAACTTTACACAGATGGGACAGCTCTAAAAACTATGTTTTTAATGGTCATCCATCTTTTTCCCCAGTATGCACTGCAGGAATAAATATTGCAAGGAGAAGGTTTGCCCAGCTCCTCCTAGTCTTACCCAACTTGTGTCACCTAGATCTCTCCCTAGGAATTTCCCTGTTTTGATCCTCTTTTATTCTGTTTGTGTTATCTGGTTTATGGCTGCTAGAGATAAAAATAATACACATTATTAACTCAATAGGATTCTGTATTAATGCCTTTAACAAGTTTGTGTCTATTTTGTATTATGGCTCATTATCAGTATCAGTGAGATCTAATATTTGCAGTGTAAGACCACACTCTTTAGAATTAAAAAAAAATAAGATGAATAAATGCACTCTGGTATTCTGGCATTTTATTTTAGTATCTGTGTTTTATTAGCATGTACTGCTTAGGAAAGTGCACTGAAAAGCATATGTTTCACTCTGTGACTGCTGGCTTTGATGTTTTGAGTTTTCTTCCCTGAAGAGAATTATATTATGACAGATCAGGTAGCATCAGATGCTTGATTTAAGAATGTAATAGGATGATGATTTATGAAATCATTATTAATTGAGACACAAAGAATAAGTAAAAAGTTCTAAAATGTGGTATCTTTTCTTGTGGGCACTGAATTCTCTTGCTGCTAGCAATTGGGGCTTATGATCTTTGCTGACTCACACTTCAAGTCGTTAATGGGATTATTAAGTTGCTAGCTACTAACCATCTACAGAACTGTGAGCTCATACCTGGCAGTTATGTTGTTTACAGCAGTTAGTTTCAAGTTGAACTTTGAAAAATCAACTCAAATATACTGGAGAGAAAGAACTCAAAACCAAACAAACAAATGCAGAATGCTAATAGTAGTTGCTTGTTAGAGTCCACTGCTGTGTTTTGCTGTCTTGTTTCAGTTGAGCAATGATACCAGAAGCTCAGTCTTCTTTTTTTCTCATATGGGGCATCCACATGCATGGTGCTTTTCAGTTAGCATTTGCTCTACCCTCTTGGAGAGCTTGTCAGAGGAGAAGCATCCTATAATTCAAAGCAGCAAATAGATATGTACTGGGAAATTTGTAAGTACTTTTGTCAGCAAAAGAGGAAAAAAATCATGATGTTTCCTTTCCCCCCATCTCTTGTAACAGTGTAAAAGTTTAATTGACTTAAAGAGGTAACAAATTCCATTTTTAATGGTACATGCTGTGGGTAAAATGCTCTATTCAAATAAATAAATTTAAAACAACAAAAAAATTGTTTATGCGTGCCCACAGTGTGTAGAGACAAATCTTGACAATCAGTCTATGGACTTGGCAGTCTCCAGGTTAGGACACTGTCTTTTGTAGGTTCATCAGGAACCTGAGAAGGTATATGTCAGGTTACTCACGATTTCAGGCCACTGTTGTTTGTGGTGTGTAATGGCTTCTTGAATTTGCTTGCCTCTTCCTGAATTATTTATTAAATTCAGTCAAGCCACCTACAGTCTGAATCACTTGGATATCTTACAGGTCATCTCCTTAATTACTTGAGATTAAGCTTTCATGTTCAAGAAAGTTCTTTTTGGGGTTAATGTTCAACCTACTTTGCACTGAATTCCCATTTGGCTTCCGAGTGGAATTACCAAATTCCAAATAAATTTAAAATCACTTCCAGCATCTCAGATCTACTACTGCTTTATTCAAAGCAAAGAAGGAACAGGATCTCACCACCACCTTGAGGGCAGGGTTTTGGGGGTGGATTTTTTTAGTGTAGGCATCATCCCAAAAACTTTTCTAGTGCTTGAGTTTGTTGACCTTCTGGAACACATTAGAGACAAGTGTATTTACAAAAGGTGGTTTTGTTTTAGATGGGTGGGGAAGAGTTGAGTCCTGAATTAGACTAGAAAGCTATTTACAATGGAGAATGAATTTGCAGAGAAAGCTCGTAGACTGTTTTTCCACAGTAATAACTTGCTTAGATTTGCCAGCTCTTTTTCCTCCAGCTGAAAGAATGAATTTTAAGATGTAACTTTTTAGATTACTTTCAAGGCAACTTTGCTTAAGGTACTAGTAAGATCACAGGATGGGGTTCTCTGGTACTTGTATTGGATTATTTTTTTCTACAGGAGTTCTATGGTAGCAATTTATGGAAGGAACTCAGCACAGTCAGGGTATGAAATGACTAAAGTATTTGTTTCAAATCTGTAGATTCTGTTCCTACCATTATTTATTTTATCCCTGTTGCATATTTGACAATTTAAACAATTCCACCTGTTTCCGGAACTCTTTTGTTTCTTGACCTCAAGAAATGAGTGATTTTATGCTGGTGCTGGGATTCTATCAAGGCTTCAAAACAACATCTGCTGCCTCAGACAGTGAAGGTTGGCATTCTGTTGCTCAAGCCCAGAGGTGTTGTCCTTGCCTTGGAAGGTCAAATGAGGCTGACAAATCAGGAAACAAAATAATGGTGCAATAGGTCTTTATCTGTTCAGGAGGAAAAGGTAAAATAAGATCAACACCCCAGTCCTTATTGTTTCTTTTTCTCTTATCATAAGGTTGTTGGAATTTGCATGCTCCATTCTCTGTTGACCTTAAGATGAGTATTCTGGTGAAAAAATTAGATTGGGTTGGCTGATGCAGTTACTGCCATTTCTGTCCTACCTTTCTTCTGTGTCAGAAGTAGCTGACAGTAGTTCTCCTGAGGCACTACAGTTTGCATCCTGGTGTACTAACGGAAGCTAAAATCCATCTTAGTTCATTTTGCTGTATTGAACTGCAGTCTGTGGTGTCTCAGATACTGCTTGCCTCGGAGCTCCTACTGTGCACAGAAAGAGATTGAGGCAGGCAGTGGACACCAGCAATTTGTCATCCTGGTGCGTTCTGCTAAGGAGCTAAGATGAGTCAACATTTGATCTGAACAAGTCCATGCCACTCACAGATCAAGATGAAGTAGCTTTTGTGTCTCTCATTGATATTTCGATCTTCTGGATTCTTGAAGGTGTATTCTACTTTATTGTTCTCATTCCATGCCTTCAACATACCTCTTTTCCCTTCCTTTGTCATTTAACTTCATTATTTCTAGATCTGGACATCCCAGTGGAAGTATGAATGCCTGTGGGGAGACAGTCAGACTAGACTCTAGTCTGAGGACTAGAGTGTTGCTTTATGAGTTGTTTTGAAAATAATGAGTATGTACTGTTGATGCATATAATACACTTCTAGTAAAGTGGCATAACATTTTAGATTTGTCAGGCTTGCATACCTCTTGAGAAATAGGAACTCAGTTTCAAAAACAGATAGTCATTTGATCAACACAACTTTGAGATATTCATCCTCAGGTTTGAGTGAGTGAGGTGAAGGATTTGTACTTTCTGAAATCAAAATGCTTTGTAGAGATTAGAGTTTTAAGCACAGGAACATTTTGATCCCTTTGTAGGCCTAAATTCAATAAAGCAATTATGGCAAAGCTAACATCTGTTGAGGTATTTGGTGATATTTTTTTCTAAACTCTTTCACTATTCAAGCAATAAATGCACAAAACTTTAAAAATCAGAAAAACAGTATTAAGGATTCTCAGATGCATTCTGAATATATTGCTTTTGATTTTACTTCACCTATTTTAGCAGCCATGAAGAGCCACACACAAGGTTTGTACAGCTGGGAAGATTAAAATATCAGGGTTTTTTTCCTTCCATTAAAGTAAGGATGTGCCTCTGAAGAACTGGGGATCAGCAAGCCTGAAACATAGTCATAGTTACTTCTAATTCCTTTGTTTATGGAATGCTATGATTGAATACTGCTTTCACAGCTTAACTTGTTGTACATTGCTCAGTGGTTGTTTCCTATGTTGTTCTGTTATTCAGCTGTATAAAAAACCTTGAGCTTGAAGTAGCAATTCTTATCTTAGAATAAAAGATTTCTATTCATAATTTATATCACAATTCTCTCTAGTGGAATGGGGGGAGGGAGAGCAAGAGAGGATTGCAATCTCATTAAAACAGAATCCAACTTTGAACTTAACTGTTTCTGAATATTCCATGGTTTTTAGAGCTGTTCTTCCTCTCACATGTGATAGGATATCAGTCAACTCTGGCAAAGTCAGATCTGTTCAAGTCAAAGGTTAATGGTCAATTTAGCTGAGGTAAAGATTAATTGAATTAAGTGAACTTCTATGGTATAGCAAGTCATGCTGTTAGTTTTCAATAGGGGCCAATTCAAGCGCTGTTGTTTCAAAGTAGGTCTCCAGCAGCACTTTTAAGATCACTTCTTACCTGTTAGACAGAATTTGATGTATTGAATATTGTTCCCCACACCTGCTGAGCTCTGCAGCTATGGAGCTCAGCCCCATTGCTGTGCCTGTAGCTCTATCAGGTGAAAAGAGAGGCTGATTTCTCTTTGACAGGGACAATAATGTAAAACCCCATTTTGTAGTGGGGCACAGAGATGCAATATTTCTTAATGATCACTTATCTAAACGCTTGCCTCTTTATTCTGTGAGAACATGGCAGAAATGGTGTATTTGTTGTGATTCGTCCTGAAAGCTTCCACCCCTTCACAGAAAAGTAGAAGAAAGGAGAGAGACAAGAAAAGTGTTACTAATTTGTAGACAGCTTTTGATATAGTGCTCTGTGCAAGCACATGACTGCTTGAGAGATCCTTCTCATGTTCCTAAGAAAATGAAAGAAATTATTTAGATGATTTTAAATGTTTTCACTGGCACTCCAAGATGCCGTATTTCAGGAAAAGTGCTATAGAGTAGTAGAGTCTAGAATGGGCTTTTTCTACCACATCTCTTCTGTGTGGAAGAATTTGTACTATACAAGATAGGTAAATTTTCCAAATTGAATGATATATTTTTAAAAGCTGTACTGGTTTTATAAATAGAGTAGAACACTAACACAGGGTAGATACGTTGCAGCTGTGTTTTTAATAAAGTGTTAAAAGTGTAGTGGTGGTAGTGGAATTAGTCTTTGATGTGGGTTTGCTTTTGTTTTGTTTTTACAAACATGCTGTGGGATACACAGCCATTATGAACTTTAAATATCTTTCAGGACTCTCTGAAATGTTTTGCCCTTGCTTGATCTATTTAGAATTTTCTACTTGTATTTGCTTTGTGAGGTTCTGCATGAGTAGGGCATGGCAATTTACTGATACTAAGTCAAGTAATTGGATTTATTTAAAACGTGTAACACTGCATGTTTTCAGGTTATCTCTCCAAGTACAGTGTTTGACAAGTGCTGACAGTAGATCTGGGAATTCTAGATAACCTGACTTTCTTGCAAATTTTCCTAGTTTGTGTAGAAACGTGTAGCTTTCTGTGTAGACTTCAGCTGAAAAGTAGTGGAGTAGAAACTGTAAATGAATTAGCTCAAAGAATTGTTTTGACTTTTGTACAAGGTTTGTATTTGTATGTTTAAATATTTGTGACATGATAGCTACTTTTTATAGCAAAGAATTCTCAAATATGTTACTGTTTGTAACTGAACTTAGATGGTTACCCTGACAGAGGTTTGTTTCTGTAATGGGGAAAAGATTTTTACTTCTAATAGCAGCCCTGCAGTTTATGCTTTACATATGTTTAGAATAAAATTTCAGAAAATACCTTGCTATATTTGCTCATTAACTTTTGCAAAGTGAAAATACTTTTGAGTTAAAACTGCCTCATATGGTATGTACATGTTATACCGTCCTGCCAAACACATCTTGCAGAGCTTTGGGCTTCAGTTAAGCTCAGATCTTGATTTGGTGCCTTTTATGGTTCTCATATTGGCCTGCAGTGTGAGGCACACATGTGTGATGCTCAGGCAGGAGGTTCCACTCTTACTGTGGAATTGCTGGCCTCTTCTTCTGGTTTGTCTCACACTTTATAGTGTGACAAAACCCAAATGCTCGTGCCTGGTGTATGGCCTGCAATTGAAGGGCTTTGAAACTTCATGGGGAGCACTGCCTGCAAACATCCACAGATCAAATGCTGTAAACCAGGGGAGGTCAACTGGGGAGGCTGTTGCTGAATATCTGATAATTTCATTGTTGGTTTTGTTTTCATGGGGAGTTTGGAGCACTTAGTACTATCTTTCTGTCCTAATATTGTGAAGAGCCAAAATGCTCCTAATTATGATATGGAGAGAAAATTACCACTGAATTTACTCTTAAGTTTACAATGCCTTAAATCAAATGAAATAGAGACAACCCTTGGAGTTTCTTTACTTTTACATACATGTATTTGAGTAGCTGTGCCCTGATAAAATTCTCTGCTTGCCAGTATGTAGTTGAAAATATTTGGAGAATATTACATAGACCTTGAAGCATAAATTTGCATGAAAGGTTGAATTTTGTCATTTTTCTTGCTTATTCATTTGTGTAATTTCTTTGCAGAAGCTTTAAAACAGGCATTTTTCATCTCTGTCTTTTTGTTGTTACCATACTTTTTCTTCCTGATCTATAATGAATTTTTTGGCAAATTTGGATTACTTATGTGAGGTAGCACACCTATTTTCAATAATAAAAAAAAATTGGCAAAATACCTTTCCTCACAGTTCAAGGAGGGAATTGCCACAGGAAACAAAATTACCACTGAAACTTGTGTTCCCTGGGAGGATGCTTCAAAATCTGAAACATCATGGTACCATTTGATAAACAAAGCATTGGATTAAGCCCTTGCAGGGTTCACTTACCAGACAAATTCTGGAGCAAATAGTAAGAATGTTCATTTATTGAGTCTGAAATAGCTTCACATTGTCTGCTGTAAGAGTGTCTTGATTCTATCGAGAACAGTACAGACCAGACAGGGTTGTCTGTACCTTGGTGTGACTTTCCATGATGGAAATCTTCAAGGAAATTTGGACTGTAGATTTAAACCACTGTCTTCTGGCAGAAATCATTATCACTTTGAGAGTGTATTTCTATGCTGGGAAATGTAGATGTAATCTTTAAACCTCTACAATTGAATTTTTGTTTTGTCCTATGTCTTTTAGTACCAGAAGTGCATTTCATTGTATTGTAGAAAGGTACAGAGAGCTTTTTTTACTGTTCTTGTGGAGGCTGTGGTAAATGTAAACACAGACAACAGGAATGCATAAGGTCCTTATTACAAATCATAAAACTTGATATCTAGATTAGGAAAGTAAGAGAAACCAAATGGAGAGGATAAGGCAGTACATACAATAATAATTTTCCAAATTTAAAATGAGATTGAAACCCCGTGAAGAAATGAGCCATTATCTTGGTATTCTAACTTCTTTTTTCACAGTAGAGTCTTCTAACATAATTCATCTCTTGACACCAATATTCAGCTTAAAGTTAAAGTGTATCTGACATGATGCAAGCTTGCAGACTGGAATTTACATAAATACCTAACTGATATTACCTTAAACCCTAACAAAAGAAAACAGTTGCTGCATTTCCTCTATTATCTTGGGAATGATACTCAGAAGGGGACAAAATAACTAAGATAAACATTGATTTGAAATTCTGTACTCCCCTCCTATTGTGTCATATTTTCTGCTTTCCCAGTAAATATTACTTGCAGTACAGAATTCATTCTTCCAAGCTGAAGTTTCTCCAAGAATGTTGCCATTTGTAAAGTGAGAGGAAACGACCTAGGGTAGAAATAGCAGAAGAAATAGCACTAGGTAAAGAAAATAGAAAACCTGAGCAATAATTGGGAAGATTTATTAGACATATGTCTTCTTGTCCAAATACAGCTTTCCTGAAAATCTGTTTTAAAAATAAAACCAACAGCTGTTTTCTGTAGGAAAATGTTGCAGTCTTCTTACGTTACTGTTTTTTAGATTATGTTACAAAGGTGCTCCAGCCCAGTCAACATTAGTTATAAAATCCTTTGACACCAGTACTGTGCTTAAAGTTCAAGGTCATTTAAAGTTTTTCACAATTTGCACAAATTATTCATTTCTGTTTGTAGACTAAGGTGTTGATCCTTCAGCTTGTTCCTATTGGGCTCAACTGTAATTCCTTTTAAAGCTCTAGCTAATTGTACTCTTTCAATGTTTTATATGCTTAATTCAGTAGGAAAAATTTGGGCAAAAGGGGATCATTGACAAATCAGGTCGTGACAGTAGTAAAGGAAACCTCTGTTGTGTAAGATAAGGCTCTATTTAAATTCATAGCCAACATATTGAAAAAAAGAGAATGGCAGGCTTTGGGAGTCTTTTTTCGAGACAGTCCTCCTCTGCATTTCCATTTTGTAATGTGAAAGCTTTCCATAATGGTGATATTTTGAGACATCCAATTTAGTTACTTACTGATAGACATTACAGATCCTCTATGGCTTTAATGACATCCACAACTCTTGTTAGGTAGAAATTTCCGAGAAAGCAGATGATTGTCTCTTCATACCTGTTGTGGCCTATCAGTGTTACTCTGAAATGTTTGCTTTTTCTGTCTGAAAGGAAGCCTTCTGTTGCTGCTCTTGTTCTACGTACTGTACCTCCCCATCACCACCACCACCACCTCACATACTTTTTCAATATGTCTTAAAGCCATAGAAAGAAAGATGATAATTTTATTTGCAGTTGTGATTTTTTGAAAATCTGCTTGCCATGGCTGCAATTAATGCTAATCATTAAAAGCTCTGGAAATACAAGTGTGATTTAACAACTATTTAATAATTGCTTTAATTTTAGAATTGGAAAAGGAAGTCTCTTCTCTGAGCCTTCATGGATCTGATATTTATTCTGATTTCTCACAGAAGTCTAGTAAACAAGTGTTAATCCTTGGAAAATTTCCTTATGGGCCATTGGTCTATCTTGAATTCTGTTTCAGTGATGTATTATTTACAGGGAAAAACTCCCTCCTAGACTTTAGCTGAAGTTCATGCTCAAGCATGAATTTGGGCCTGCTATAACGAGTCTGTGCTAGGTATGACCAGTTCTGGAGGATGTACTTGACTGACCTTCCTGCCAAAGAGTACTGAGAGCAATGTACAACACAGTCCTGGCAGTTCTTCAGTCAAATCAGGAATATATAAGGAAATGTCTGACAATCTTGCTCATTTTTGCCTTTCATACAACAAGGTGTTGTAACAACATGTGACACATATCTGTATGTGTTATTTTTTCCATGCTGGTATTCACATATCTGATGGTGGTGGTACCTGCTCATAATGCTGTAAAATCTTGTTTCATGTACTTTAGAGTACTTAAAAATTGTCTATGCATTGTTTAAGACCGCATGTAAAAGTGGAAATTAAAGTAACAGTCTACAGAAAAGAACATTCAGTTGTATTGTCTTCCACAGTAGCTTTTCATTTCTGTCTTGGGTTGAACATTACCTTCCAAACTTGGGTTTATGTCTTTCAGTTCAGTATTGGTCATGCAAAACTATTACATGTGTCATACACTTTGTTAGCCTTTTCTCATTAAATGTAGATGATGTCGTATCTATTGCTGTGACATTTCTTTTCTAAGACCAGGAAAAAGGCATAATAGTAGTACTGTGTAACAGTGTACTCTTAAATATTAAGCCAAGGTTAATAGAGTAGCTTCAGTAATTTCCACAGACATGCTATTTTAAGGTGGTACATTCTCCACACAAGTATATAGCAAAAACTTAGCAAGATTTGTTATGTGCGGTTTTTTTCCTTTTAACAACTTGGTTGATTTCAGTGCAGTAAACCAGATTTGTAGAGTGTAAATGAATCATATTTTTAATAATGCACTCTATAAATTCACATAAATGAATTTGTATCCTTTTTGCTTCTCCCTCATTCACTTAATTCTACATCAAGCTTCAGTTCCATTTTGATTATGTGTGTGTAGTTGTTTGTGGAGCTGTACCATGTGTTTGAAATGATAGGGATTTTGGAAATAAAGAACGTTGTTGATCATGATCAATATTTAAGCTGTTGGTACTGTTAGTTTGTTTCTTTATGAAGCAAATTCAGTTAAAAGTAAAGAGAGTAGCTTTTGGTTTGTTGTTTTTGGAGGGGTTTTTTGGTAAATAAAATAATGGGAGCCCTTTCTCCTGAACAAGGGAAATTTTGCAGCACAGTGTTGTTGGGTTGGGAACACTCCAGAGAGAGCAGCTGGCAACCTGTTGTGATTGTGATGAATGAGATCACATATGTGTATTTGGGTACACATTCAATTATTTTTGCGTCTTCGGCTTGCTTTTCACAGACATCATTTCCATGATAGTAAATGTATCTTACAAGTCCTTTTGAGTAGCCCTTAAATAAAAAGTAGACTGTAAAACTGTTGATATTTTCAAATATCGCCTAATGACTTAGAATAAAATACTGAGTCAGCACTTCAATTTTCTTTAAATGGCCCACCTATAACAATAATTCTTTATGAAAATAACTAAAAACACCTTTATATTTAATATGTTAATATACTTCATATTATCGGTGTGCTTTCAGAATTTATTTCTTATCAGCACATTCCCATGACATGTCTTCTTGCAAAATACTTGACTCTTCTTCCTCCTACCTCCTTTTGTGTTTACAAAGTTCATTTTAATTCTTCTGTGTCTATTCTTGTTAAAAAGAAGTGGATTTTAAAAAATGTTGTAGCATTACTAAGAAAAGATTGTGAGGCTGACATGTAATGCCTGAGTGTCCTGAGAGACAGTGGGCTGCATCTGACACAGACAGGTCTGATTTTTTAAATCTTCTAGTTTTTAACTACATAAAAGCACCTAAAATTATTATTGTTGAAATATGTTTGTTTCGTGTTGAGAGCTGTGAATCCAGAGTTAGATGCATGTACCCTGTGCCCAGGGTTCATGCTGAGATCCCGATGACGGGACCAGTTGTGGAAGGGAAGGACACCCCTGCCCAGATCTCCAAGGTGCCCAGTGCCCTGGAGGTGAATTGCCTGGGAGACCTGAGGCCCCTCAGTGTTCTCTGCCCTCAGCATCCCTCTGTCTGCCCAGCCCCAAACTGAGGTGAGGCAGAGCTGTCGCCTCTCTGCAACCAGAGGGCTCTGTGGGAGAAGAGGGGAGAAAGAAGGAAAAAGGGTACACTGGGACAAGAGGAGCAAGGACTCTTTTTCTTTCCCTTTCCTCCTCCCACTGCAGCTTCCAGCACAGCCAAAGTCCTCTAGGGACAGACCCAGGCTTTTAATGAGGCCACACTGAGTGGGGGTTGTATGGGAAGAAGGGTGTAATAACATGAAAGATCAGAAGTACTGCAGTACTTGGGGCTGTTGTAGGAGAGCTGGCGTGGGTAAAGCCTTTCTTGATGTATGTGGTGGCATTGCAAGGACAGAAGAACCATTGGGGTCACCAGAGATGTCCGTGTTGCAGGGCGCTGTGTACTGGGTGTGCATCCTTCACTGTACTCTGAATAACACAATGCACATGTTCTCCCTGTGCTCCTCTTGAGCTGGGGAAGTACATCCCCATGGCTGACTGTAGGGATGGATGTGGATATTGGGCAGCAAGCAGCAGAAGTGTAGTCACTTCTGATGTGAAGGTGTCTAATTGAAGTCTCATAAGATCAGGGGGATGGTTTGTCTTAGTGCTGCTGAAGAGTGCAGGTTCTGTGTTCTTAGTGAAAATTTGACCTTTATAATTCCCCCAAAGGTGAGCCAGTGAGGAGGAGAAGATGGAGACAGTTTCTCCATCTTTAGCTGAGACACTGTACAGGTAACAGATTAATACCTTTCTATTAGTGTTAAATATTGAGGAAAATCTTGATTTGCACACTTACAGAACATATTTTATATGCTTTTTTCCCATGGGTGACCTGAATTTATTTAAATCCTAAGCAAGTGTTTCAACTTTGAAAGTTAAAAACTCTCTGGTTCTGCCTTGAAATTCGAAAGATGAATCAAAAGCTTCTTGTACTGGTTTTGTGTTTCTTTTACCTTCACACTCTTTTGCCCCACCCCCCACTTCCTCATAATTTACCCATGTCTGTCTGGCTAATTGTTCGTTTAGTTTTTAGCATTTCGTATTGGGCGCGTAGATATTCTTGAGTGTAATGCTCTAACAGATTCCTAGTCAGGTATAGCCAGTCAGTTCATCATCTTATTCTTCTGCCTGTTTATTTTTTTTTTCCATGGGACATTATGGGCTGACTAATAGATTGAGTGAATTCAGTGGAGATCAAACTAAAATTCTTGATATTGACATAACTGGCAAAATCCTCTGGTGCCTGTGTTCTCAGGGAAAAATATTAAAGGAAAAGACTCAAGGCCCGAGTAGATGGACATTTTACTTATCAGGTGTATTTGGACTAACTCAAGAGCCCATAATGGGAAAAAAAGAATTTTTGAGCAAACAATGACTTAGAGGTCAAGATATGCAAGTATAACATCATAGTTGCAAAAAACAGGCTATGTAATTCCTTGCAGAAGAAATTGGAACAAACAGCAAAGCGTTCTTCAACTGTGAAAGTTAACAGAGGGAAAGGAGAATGTAAGGGTGACCTCTGCAAGGTCCAGATGGTATAAAGGATAGAAATTATTTGGGAATGGTTCAAAAACTAAGTAGCAGTTCATGAATGCAGACAAGGCAGTTAAGTCAAGCCAGATATTTGTTCCTTCTTAAAGGATCTGTTCCAGTACTTTCTAGAAAATGTGCTTATTTCCTTAAATTTCTTAGGGAGGTTGAGAAGGGATAAAGCCATATTATTGGAGACTGACACATCTTGTAAAAACATTTAAGAAGATGAAAAAATAACTTAAGAGGTGAAGTTCCATTAGCATATCTTCAGCATTGTATGTTCGTTAACTGCAAAGACTTTTTCAGTCCTGTTCTTTTAAGAAAATCTGAGGTTTTTTTCCATGTTTGTTTTTTACCTCTTTCAAAATGATTGAGATTGCCTCAAGTTTATTGTGAGAAACAGTAGTATTTCGCAATCTGTATTCTGAGTTTCAGAGTTTTAAACCATAGAATTTAACATCCTGTCATTGGTAGCAATTACTGCTAGTTGCATCAGGAGAAAGTAAAAAGAGATACTTAGCTGTCTTCACATGATTGTTCTCTGGGATTGTCGCCTGTGGGACTGTCAATGCTGAATCTGGGCAACCCCTATGCCCTTGAGAAAGTAATACAAATGGAAAGAAAGATTTTTCTAGACAGGTTTGTACCACATGCTTACATGAGAATGAAGTCTTAAGAGTTTTCAGAATGTTTTCCTCTTTCTTGCCCTCTTTTAGGGGTTAATTCTTGTAATATGTTTCTATTGATTCTGCTTCAGCCCTTTGACTTCTATTTGAAAACAGTTTTGAGCAAAGACTCTGTCACAGTTGTAACAGAATTCAAAGCTTATAAATCAATCGTCTGTTTGGGTCACCTGAGACCTTGTTCTTGTAAAACATAAAGCCAAAGAGCAGTTAAATCTAAACGCTTGGCATTTCTTCTAAAATGTTGACTTTCAAATATTTACCCGAATATTTTTCATAGTTCTTGCGAATACTTGTTCTCCCACCTTAGTGGGAGAAACTCAATTCTTTTCTTGACATTTTCTTTCTGCTGCTAGTATGCTAAAGTGAACTTCGTGGCTGAAAATAGAGTTCTTTTGTTTTGAGACTGATCTTTCCATGTTTCAGGAAATTCAGTTTGCCATATTTGATTAAAAAAATTATTTTTAAAATACATATGACTCTTGAGACTCAGGTTCTTTTTCTTTGCTCGACCTGCTGCCTGCTTCAGTCTGTATCTCATTTAATGGCTACTGAGTTCTGTGTAAGAGCAGTATTTTATCACTGTAGCTTCAATCCAGATAATGAACTCATCTACTCTTAAAAGCTCATTTTAAGCAGAATGTTCTTTTTCTGTGTTTTCTTTTCAGCCCAATCATTGAAGGAGTTTGCTCGGCTCCTGATTGCTGTTGAAGAGGAGAGAAGACGACTGGTAAGTATCCTGGCAGTAATCTTGTGTTGGGCCTCTCCTTGTGTAAAATAGTACACTTTTTTCTACTCCCCTCAGAAGTGATTTTTAAAAAATTTTATTTGTGTAGTAGAGGTTTAAGTATTTCATAAGAATTATTGTAGGAATTCTTATGCCAAGGCAGAAATGTACTAGCACAAACTACAGCAATTTTTAATAAACTGTTCAAACAAAGACTTTTGCATTCATTTAAAACTCGTTTTCTCTCAATTTCCTACCTTCCTGCCCCCTGACCCAAAATAACCTTTGAATGCTGCTGTACCTTTTCCCTTCCTGCAGAGAGCTTATACTGGAGATGTAGATCTGTATTCATATTTAATGAAATACTCTTGAGTGTTGTCCAGTGAATGTATGCTAGTAATCCAAGAATATGCTAAGTAAGTGATAAGAAGAGAAAGCAAATTCATCACCCCAGAGAAGCTCTTGTAGAGTACATTATGGATCAGAGTTGTCAGAGTCATCCATTGATATGGTGTCCTTATACCATTTGAATCTGCAGTGTGCTTTGATTTTTACATTTCTATTCAAATATAGCTTTGTAGAAGGAGTTTTAAGTATCTTTTTATGCAACTATTAAAAAAAAATTCAGGTAAGCAGTGAAGCTATTTTTGTCCTTCCTTGGGAGTCAGTCATGAATCAAGGAGTGAGCTAAGAATTAACATCAGCAGGGGGATTTTTAAATATTGTGAAAGTTTAACTAGCTCTAATCCATCCAATGACTATGTCTGTCCTGGTTTTCCTTCCTCTTACAGGTACTTAGGGCTTTGAGGTAAGGCTTTTATGACTCAGATTGGAACAAACTTACTAATTCGGAAAGAAGTTTATATAGCCATAGTATTGCTCTCCCATTATCTCTGTTTAGATAAATATTTCACAGTGGCAAAGTCATAACATTTATTTATTACAGTTGCATAGTTAATATCACTTAAATGTATAAAAGTATGAATTTTTTTTGCTTCATGCTAAATATTTTTTCCGGGGTAGCTGGAAGAGTGAGGTGACTGTTCTATACCTACCACCTTAAAAGTTGGTTAGCAGAACACTTATTAATTCCTTAGTTAAACAATATTTTTAAATTAATAGTTTTCCAGTTTAAGTTAAAGATTGTTATGAGCTAACTATTAGAAAAAGAAAAAGCAATGAATAGGTGAGGGGTTTATTTTTCAAATTCATTAGTCTTTCATAATATGTACAAAAAATTGCTTATTCTTTTCCCTCTTCTTTTCCCCTCAGAGGAGTCACTACCTTTTTTTACTTGTAGAAGTTTATGGCCTCTCTTTGGTTTATAATTTAATCTTGCCATATAGTGTTTTTGTAAAAGATGTAGAAAGGCCTTTAGCATAAAAGGAAAAAAATATTAATATTATTAAGTGAAAAAAGACCGTCAGATGGAATGATACATTTTGTTCTATGACAATATGATTTCCATGGGAATGCATGGATTGTATAGCTGAATATAGTGAGTTGACCCTCACTGGATTAGAGGTGCCCACCAAAGCTGCTCTGACACTGCCCTCCTCATCTAGGCAGGGGAGAGAAAATATAAGGGAAGGCTCATGGGCTAAGGGCAGGGAGAGATCACTTGGCAATTATTGTCATGAGCAAAACAGACTCAGCTTGGGGAAATATGTTTAATTT
Source organism: Drymodes brunneopygia (assembly GCA_013400955.1). Lineage (NCBI taxonomy): Eukaryota > Metazoa > Chordata > Aves > Passeriformes > Petroicidae > Drymodes > Drymodes brunneopygia. The sequence goes on from VZTZ01022918.1 coordinate 104,170, forward strand.
AATAAAATCAGAGTAGGGTAATAAGAAACAAAACCCAAATCTTAACGGAACTTCTTCCCTCCCCTCCCTTCCCTTCTTTTGATGCTTTACTTTATTCCCAGTTCTCTACCTTCTCCCTGCCAGTGGCACAGGAGGGCAGGGAATGAGGGCTGCACCTCCTTCCTCCTCATGGCAAGGACTCCTCACGCTCTTCCCTTGCTCCAGTACTGGTCCCTACCTTGGGGGATGGTCCTCCATTAACTTCTCCAACATTAATCCTTCCCTTGTGCTGCAGCTCTTCTTGACCTTCTCCAGCATGGGTCCTTTCCACAGGATTGAGTCCTTCAGGAAAAGGCTGCTCTAGTGTGGATCCCCACAGGGTCTTCATGTATGGAGAAACTGCTCTTGACGGGAAATCATTTGTAACCAGCTTTTCGCTTAGTTTGAAATAACTTCGTTCTGTTTGCATTCTCTGTCCAGAATGAGAACATTGAGGATTCGTGGTAGTTATATTTGTATAAGAAAATTTATCAAACTTAGAATTTCTCTGGTTTTAAAAAGTTAGAGCTGCCTGATGGTGGAATTGGTTTAATTTTTATTGGAAGAAACATATCACCTTTGTCGAAGATGTGGTTTTTTTATTCCCTAGTCTCTTATTGTGGTTTTCTACATGTCGTCATAGAATCCAGAGGTCCCTGTGAGGATCAGAGTGGCTAACAGATTCCTAGTGTAAGTTTTTTGCTTGACAAAATTGTAATTTAACTGTGGAATCTTCAGAGCACTTTTGCTTGTTTCTGAAGAAGTTTGGAGCATTATGCATACACTTAGATTTCTCTGCTGGAAGCACTTCAAGTCAGCCAATTTGCAGATTAGTGATGATTTTGGACAAAGTTCTTAAGTGATGGAAAAGCTTGAGACATGGCATGCAGGTCTTTAAGAATTTGGTTTCCTTCTGCATAAAAAGAGAAAACTTGCGAAAGCTACCAAAAAATAAGCTGGTTCTTTCTGACGTTTTGTCGAAGGCTTGGAGAAAAACAGGTAGGCAATATTGTAGCTTTTTATGGATACACTTCATCATACCACTTTCAACTTTCTTTTAATTCTTGTAATGTCTGACAGTAAAAGACCCTGTTGTAACAGTGAATGCAGGATATGTGAGGATATGGAATGACAGATACTAGTTTTGCATACCGGGTAATGGCCTTGTTTCCCTGCCTTGAACTTTATTTTATTAAATTATGAGCATACATATAAGTGCATTAATCAGATTTGAATATGGAAAGTATATATTCATGTAACCAATTTATTTCTCATCTGATGCCTATTAAATTCTTCATAAGTCAAATTATATTTTTGTCTTGGTGAACACAATGTTGGAGAGCTTGTCCACTGAATGTATGAAGTGTTTGCAATAGTCAAGAAAATAGTTTGAGAGATGTTTAGCAAGTCTTCTGTCCTTGCATAAAGAACCAAAAGGAGCTTTTTTTTTATTTAGAGGAAGCTAATGAAACAAGACATTATGAACACCATTACTGGAAAAAACACTGAAGTATAAAGTTAAATGAAACTGTGTATCACATAAATACTCTGTTTTGTAAGGCTTTGTAGCCATTATTACTGGCAGCAGTAATAATATGGTGATTATTGTGAGTCAATTTCTTTTATCCTTGTCTTTTGATGCTAGAAAGTTGACTAGTTGTCAAAAAAAGAAGCCGTACAACACACATTTCCCCTTAAAAAGAAAGTAAAAGTAACTCATAAGATACCTTCTTTTTTGATATACAGCCTTAGGTTTGATATCTGTCATTTTGTGGTGGTGTTAATTTAGTGATGCTGTTGGTAAATGATGCATTAAAAAACCCCCAACCAAACAGCACTGCTCTTGGGTTTCACATGTACTGTAAATAGCTTAAAAAGTCAGATTCATCCCCACTGCATTTCCAATGACTTCAGCAGTAAGCCATCAGGGATGTAGAATAATGACCTCTATTTCCTATTGTTTATTAGGGAACAATAGAGATGCTATAATTTAATCCCATGTGAATGTTTGAATCTTTATCAAGGGAACTTACTTAAAATAATTTCCTTCCTCTTTCACTGAATTTGCATTCTTTCTGTTAAATGAGTGATATATTTTATTTTAGAGATTCATATTTTATTTATGCTTCCTATTCATTTGAATTTGTTAGTAAAATTAATAAACAGAAATGATGTCGGAGTAAAAGAAAATGTTACTTCCTTTTCCTTTCATAGGACTATTCTGTGTTGATATAAGTATAGACAAACTGGGTCATGCTACTGGTCCTAGAGATCCCCTATAGGTTTGAAGCATTGAATGAGTTCTCTTGAGTGTTAATGTTATCTTGCTGGAACTCCCTGATTATTTCTGAGAGTTTACTAAATCCAAGACTGAAATAGGCTCTTAATTCATACATTCCTCATCCAAGTTTTTTTGGGTTGTTGGCAGGTGATAAATGGTCCCAGAGCTTTTCCTCTCTGGCATCATGAATCAGTGAGATTCCTGACCGATATTAAATACTCCAGGGGATAGTACAAAAATTCTGAAGTGGATAGTTTTGTACTATGCTTGATGAAAATTTTTCTTTATAAAGTCTGCCTTTTTGTATCTAATAATCTTCATGCTTCAGACAGTGTCTCATTTTTGTGGACTTTTTTTGTATTAACTGGATGTTCTCATTGTGGTTCTGTATTTGCCCTCACACAAGGGGTCTGATGCTATCTGCTTCCAGGGAAAGCATCAAAATATTCAGTTTCAAAAGCTGCACTTGAAGAAAAATAAATGAGCTGTTAAAATCAGCTATCCATGGAATGGTACATAAAATCAGATACCATAGGGCACAGCATGTTGTTGAGCAGAATTAACCTTGTCCCTATAATGTAAAGCATGTTACAGATTCCATCAGAAGAGTAAGCAGTCTCCTATCCACAGGGGCAGCTTAGTACTCAGTTTATACAGGGGAAAAATAATACTGCATATACTAGCACCCTGAGACTGCAGAACAAACACCTGGCATTTTATTTTGCATCTCTCTCAAGTTGCAAAGAAATAGTGTTTGATGGTGTTTTGATATACTTGCTAACTGATTTCAGCGTTTTTCACCTCTCATAAAAGATTTGGCATTTGAATTACTCTCCTTGGTAGGAGTCTGCTGGGAAGAACAGTGAAAGCATATTACTCTAAGTGAAGGAAAACACCACAAATGAAAGGACTTCTTTGAAGTACGACTGATTTTTTGTTTCTTTATTTTTGTTGTTCCTCCTACTCCCTCTCCCCCTACCATGTTTGCTGTTCAAAATTAAAAGCACCTGAGTTTGGTATACTTAAGATGGCTGTACATCATATTGATTCATTAAGGTAGTGTGGACTGTGTTGTTAACCTAACTTCTTTGGAAAGACTTTCTGAATTTCTGCATCAGATTACTAATTTGGAAATACCTCTTTGAGATTCTTATTGAAGAAGGATCAGTAAATCAGTACTGAATTTTTAAATTTTCTTACAAAAATTATTTGACCTACATTTATCTATTTTTTTTCACCTTTTTTTCCTCCAATTCCATCCCAGGTATAGCAGACAACATATTTTATTTTAATTACAGAAAATTTCATGTCTTCAGTAAGGGAAATTCTGCAAGATAGGAAAATACTGATTTCAATGGTTTGGTTAAATTTTTAATTTTTTTTTTTTAACCATCAGCTTACTGGCCTCTGATAGTCAGGCTAAGTTTTAGAAATCATTGGGAAAATTACTGAAAACAAATCACATGCCTTCATAAACCTTTTTGGGGAGCCCCCATTTTGAATACTTCCTATATGCATTTCTGGCCAGAAAGTATTATGTAGATTACGAAAGATACAGCAAAAGGCAATAAGGAAGGCTTAACACCTAGAAGCTGAGAATGAGGTGAGACTGCAAAGAGGTCTCTTTGATTAGTTTTAATTCAAAAAAATCAGATCAGTGTTATTTGGAGGCCTATGATTCATTAATTGAAACTACATCTTTCAGCACACTTGAACTAGTCCTCAGCAACAGGTTAACACTTCAGCCCTTGAAATCAGATTTTTCTTCCATTATTTTTTTCCCTTGCTGATACGGTTGTCAGTCTTACTTTGTAAGAATAAATCAGAACAAACATTGCCAAATTACTTAGAGACTGTTGCAGAAGCAAGAGTGTACTCAGTAGCATTGCATGGTTTTCTGCTATGTTTTAGCTCTGGAATGACTGGAGGAAATGTGCTACAGATAATTTTATCTAATTAGCAGTTTGCAGAGCCAGCTTTGCCCCAAATCTCAGTCAGCCTTGCATTCCATCTTCTTTCACTGTCAAAACTGGGAGGTTACTTAGGGAGAGTTCAGCTACACTTAGAAGAATATTTCTGTATTCATATTAATTGCGTATTTGTAGAGTGTTTCTTGAACATTTTAAGAAAAGATCTTCCCTGTTGTGCTGGATCGGGCGTTTGTATGACTGTGTGGTGAACATAATTGGAGAAGTGATCCTGATGGAAAAACAATCCTGTTCTCACTGACTTTCTATTACTTCCTTCCCATCACTTCAGTACACATAAGGAAAATGAAGACCTTCTGGGCCAGAATTGCTATCCTGAAGATAGTAATTTCTTTGATGTAATTGCTATCAAAGATACTAGAACTGTACCTTCATTTCCCTGCAGATGTTACCTGTGACCATTATAACTCATAAATGAAATCAGGAAGCGATAGGCATATTTTTCATGCAGACTTCCTAGAGAGCAAATCTGCAACATGATCCTTTGGTGGGTTCTTGTTGAGAGGGAACTCTCACTGCAGCTTTTCCCCTTGCCATGTCTTGGGCTAGAAGGAATCCTGTTTACTGTCTTTCTCTGCACCACTTAAGTATGAAAATTCACATGTTCAGTCAATGTTCCTTAGCATTTGTGCTCAGTTAAAAAAAATACAGAGTAATAAAAGTAAAAACAGTTCGAGTTCTGTTATCATTAACCTAGTTTAACATATAATATCTGTATGTATTTCTGAACTTCCTCAGATAAAGAACACATACGAGGCCAGATAATTTGGAGAGAAAAGTATGGGTGCTATTAGTACAGAGCATTAGCTGGCTCTTCCAGATAACACTGCATCAGCTTCCATAATTGTACACTTGGTACATTTCTAATTTGTTTAAATATAGTTCTAATTTCTCCAATAATTTTCATGATTTAAAACAATTTCTTCCATTATTTTTTGTGGAAATGAAGAAAAAGTAGTCATCCTGGGACATTTGATTATGATAATTTTTAAAAGATCAAACCGATCTCAATAGAAACGAGCTGCAACTAGTCCCTCTCGCGTCCCTGTAACTGCCATCCTCTGGGACTGAAAATACAGGTCCATGTTTTCTTTAACTTTTCAGAAGTTACATCTGGAATCATTGTGCTGTGACAGAACAATGCTGTTAATTCAGAATATGCTCAGAATTTTATGATCATGAAGCCAACAGAGAACCTGCTGCTCATGTTATGCTCTGTATTTCTTAGCAGCTTTCGCTCCACGTTTTTCTTTTTCTTTTGAAAATGTGAGTTACTTCCTGTTGATATGAATGTCCAGAGTGCAGAACCGTATCTTATGCAGAGCTTTTTGCACCTTGTCCTCATCAGCTTGGGCCTAGGTAATTTCACTGCCTTTAAAATGGCCTGTTGAGGAGGAAAGCAATTTGACTGTTTTTAGAGACAGTCTTTGCTGTTTTCCAAGACAGTTGTCATAGAGGTGATTTGTGGCAAAGTTATTTTCTTGTAGTAAGCAACTTAGTAAGTGGTGTATCTCCCATGCTGATGTCTACTGTTGACTGCTTAGCTGGCATCAAATAGGGAGCACTTGTCTGTCTTGATGGGGATAAGAGGCTGTGAGTAAGACAGGAGAGTGGGAATAGGATAATTGTTCAAGAGTGAAGGAAAGGGGAACAGAGATAGGGGGATTTGTAAGATTCATGTACATTCCTTTACCATCTTACACGAACAGTGTTCCAAGCCTTAGTAAGAAGTCTTTGATAATTCAGTGTCCATGTAGTATTTGCTCTTCAATTTTCTGCAGAGAGTGCAAAATAAGAAAATCTATTTATTTTTAAAAAAACAATGTGTGTTGCAGAAGATTAGGAGGTTGTTAGCAATTACAGTTTCTCCTGCTTTCTATATTCAAGGTGCAGGTATTTGTATTTGCCACCATATGGATATACAATCAGAGAATGATCTGGGTTGGAAGGGTTCTTAAAGACCATATTCCAACCCCCCTTGCTATGGCAGAAAGGCCACCCACTAGACCAGATTGCTCAAAGCCCCATCCAGCTTTCAAGACTTCTTGGGGTGGGACATCCACAACTTCTCTGGGCAACCTATGCCAGTGTCTCACCACCCTCAAATTAAAGAATTTCTTCCCTATGTTTAATCTAAATCTACACTTTTTCAGTTTAAAATTTAAATTCCACCTTGTGCTATCACTACCTGTCCTTGTAAAAGGTCTCTCTCTAGCTTTACCTTGCAGCATTTTTAAGTGACAACATTCACAAAGTGAGACTGCGTGCTGTTCCCAGTTTTGAAGTGTCATGGAGAGAGATATTAAATGCTCTCTTCATTAAAAGTATTAAAGGAAGGATTACTTGGAAAGCCTCTTTCTACTTCTCATTTTATAAATCGAATTTGTTCTCAATTCATTCCATGCAAGCATTTCATTGCATGTAGTCTTGCATTGCATGACAGCACTTCCCAAAGTTTTGAGAAGCATTCTGTGAGTAGGTGGCTGGAAGGAATTTATTTTAATGATGTTTTAGACTTCACAGAAATGTGGTAGTTACAGTTTTAGTTTGTAGATTCTCTTGCTTCCACCACAGTCACTAAGTGTCTCTTCAGATGACTGTTGACATAGGAAAGAGAAAGAAAGATGTTTGCACATTTAAATTAGTATTTTAAAGGAACACGAGTTCTGGATCAGCCAACCTTACAGCCTTTAAGTTTTATGCATTTATTTTGTGACTATGGGGGGGAATAGAGTTGGTCATAGAAGAGGATATGTGCTGTAATCATGTCAGAACATACTGCTATCTGAAATGTATCACTTTCTAAAAATTTTAAATAGATTTTGAATTTATCTGCAGTTCTCCTGGAAGTAGGAGAAAAGGTATTTCATTCCTACAAACTTACTTTTTAATTTTACTTCATTTAGTATGATCTCCAGAATGAAACCCCTGTATTTGTTGTTCTTATTTAGTGTCCGGGGAAATGTGATTAAAAACAGAAAACAACACAAGCCCTTCATGTACCAAAGGATATGTAGAAACAAATATGCCTTTATTTAAACCAAACACCAACCAAAATCCCCACCTTTTCACCAGGAAGCAAAATATTCTCCCTTGAGCAATCTGTGTAATCTGCATAGGCTCATAGCTGTGTTACATACAAAGATGTTTTATATAAGTATTTTCTGTTGGGGTGTTGTGTTAATATTTGCAGAACACTTAGGTTGCCTTTATTATACTTTTCCAATGCCTGCAAAGGCTTCAGTTATTGTTATTTTGAGATGTTTTCTTGGATGTATCTCCCAGAGCAAGTGCTTTTGCTTTGAGCTAAGACTGAAACAGATTAAGTTTAGTCTGTTTTTTTGGCAGCCATGCCAGTTTATTACGTACCCACTTCACAAAACTGACCTGGCTAAAAGCAAAACAAACAAGCTATTTACTGGTTATTTTTCAACCATGTTGCGACAGACTGTTCCAGTGTCCCAACAACAGAGGACTGAAGAAGTCAAAAACAGGATGAAGGGGCATTTCAAGATCAGCAAACTCTGCTTAAGCTAGCATGAGCACCAAAATGAATCACTACAAATCTACCTCTTGGTGCAATATTTGTTGCAGCCCTGCTATTACAACTAGTTGCAGTCAGGGAAAGAGATTATTTTTCTAGTGTTAAAAGGAAATTGGAGTAGAAATCTGGAAGCCATGGTCACATGGTCTGAGGAAAGTTTTGAAGGATGGGGCCACAGAGTCTGGTAGCCTTAAGGATTGAAGTATTGTGAAAGCTGCTTCTTTGGATAGCTGTATTTTAGTAAAAGCTGTTTTTCAAACAATATTGAGTTAAGTTTCCTTTCTGGGTTAACTGAAGGTGACCCATTCACCTTGGTCAAAATCAGTAAAATTTTGGCCTAATTTGCTGTCATGTGACATGTCATGACATGATCTCATGGAGCTGATGTGAAATTCCTCCTGAAGTCCGAGTGTCACAGTCAGTACAGAGCAGGCTATGGCCAGCCATGGCCTGCAGCAGGGCTGGCACTGACCTGAGTCTCCACCTGTCCGACATCCCTGGGCTGGGGCCAGTGTGGAGCCGTGAGTGGCCGCACGCAGGGGTCACCCAGGCCCACCACACCGGCGCTGCTCCTGTGGGCGTCCCGTCAGTCATGGCAGCACTACTCCCCCAGCTGCTGTCAGACTGGGGCCAGCATTCCCACCCCATGGGCAAAGGCCATTTGTTGACCAGGAACACTATCAAGGGGGTGGTGAAGCTGCTTGCTAGGGCGAGATCCATAATTCCCACACTGAGGCAAAGGTCAACTCGGTTTCCCTGATGGGTGTCCAGCAGGACCACAGGGAGGGGCAACCTCTGCAGCTGAGCCCACTTAGCAACACACAATCCCATCTTAGTACAGTTACAGTTTAAAGAAACCAGGCTAGCCCCTTCTCTGCCCTGAGCTGCCTCTTTCACTATATTGAGACCTTTTTACAAGCTAAATGAGAGCTCTCTAAATTGAATTGTTTTCTTAGTCATATTTGCATGAGAGCAGAAAAAAAAGGCTAAAAAATCTGAATCTGATAGTATTTCTAGACCTTTTGCTCTAAATATCTTGTCATGCATCATGCTATGTCCTGTGTCCCGTTCTTAATTTTGTGTGCTGTTCCCAACATACTCATTTTGAATTTTCATCACTGACAACTGTCAGAACCTTGTAATTTATAATTATTCAACATTTGAGCCTTAAATGATGTCTGAACATTCTTCAGTGTGCCAAATACTAGTAAAACTTCGTATGTCAATAGCATGGAGAAATTTAAAGGTTTTCTGTGGATCCTATACCTATAAAAGTTCCTGTACCTCTGAGTAGTTTGCATCTTTGGCTAACCTACTTTTTTCATCTGAAACGTTCATACACGTGCTTTTGTTTCCTGAAAGGATACATACTTCCAGTTTCAACATTAACAGTTCCTGGGCATAGTACCATTACAAACAGCTAAGCTGATTTTGGCTTTATGCCTGGATGTGTCCATTCATGAAGTAGTTGTTAAAGCAGAATACAACTTCTAATTGCATTAATATCTTTGAATAGCTAATTTCCTTAGCACCAACTTCTTCTGTTATTTTTTAACAAAGATTTTTGGGGTTTGGTTTTGTTGGTACTGGAGAGATAACAAATAGTAGATAGAAGAACCATGGCAGCATCCAAACTGTCAAGAACAAGACATGTCACAGAAGCAAAGTATTGAACTGTCAGACTGCCTTTCTCAGTGTTTTATTTCACAGCAGCTGTGTGATATAATTCAAAGTGATTCCTAATAGTAACAGATAGCAGACCTATTAACCCCACTTCAGCAGTTACTGGCATTGACCCATGGAGACCTCCAGTGCCTGTGAAGGTGCAAATTAATTTTCGTACTGGAAGGCAGCACATGATGGTCACAGATAGTGCAGGGCCAGCTGTATACTAGCACAACTTGGACTGACTGTTTGAATTCTCAGCTTCACTAGGAGCAGCAGACAGGAATTATGTGACTGCTTTCACAGTCGCTTAGCCCCCATAGCCACCACTTAGTCCCCATAGCCACAGATAAGGCATTTTTTCTTCACACAGAAGTGATTGCATCAATTGCTAAAAGAGTAAGTAGGTAGATCAATGGTAAAGACCCCTTTCAGTTTGAACCGTTCACCTTCTCAAGCTCTCACTCTGATTTGAAACTTTTATTTCTTTGTCTGGGAAGTGTGAATGCTGCTTACATCATCTAGCTAAGAAGAGACAATCATCTGACAGGAAGAATTTGGGAGAGAATTTAGGCTGAATGTCAGGAAAACTTCCTTATGATGAGCTGCATTGTGAAATATTTTGCCAAAGAAAATAGACTTTGCTAAGGAAAATGTCTGAGGCACAAACTGAGACTAAGCCACGTGTTGAAAAATGTAATGTAGAAACAAAGTATTTTATATTGCCCAGTGACCATGCGTCCCTCTTAGTGTGGAGCATGGTTAATCAGCTTGTCATTAAGTCTTGTTCAGTAAGTTATTTCAAAGGTGCCTGTCATGTTAATGGGCTAAGAGTATGCTGTATTTCTCAAAAAGACTTCCACATCCTTTTTTGAGGTAGGAATTATGGGGAAAATGAGAAACAGGCCGAAGTTGGACAACATCTAACAAATCTGCTTTTCTAGTTGAATTTAAGAGTAACATCCTTACCCATGACATTTGTCCCAAAAGCATTTTGCATGAGGTTCTACATAGATTGGTTTCAGTATTTAGGAGCCTAAATTTCTATGGAGAGTTCTGAAGCTGTACGTTTTTATTGCTTGTTTGAAGAAAATCAGACAAAGGAGCTACTATGTCAAATATAACCATTTCTGGAAATTTGAAGTTTATTGATATTCTCTGACAGATTCTGCAGTATGAAAAATTTAAAAGAAAATCGTAGCTGTAGTAAACATTCCTGCCACCACCTTGGCTTCCTTGTTGGGTTAGCCTTTTTTTTTTTTTATCTGTCACTGCTAAACTTCCGTTTTGTTTATTTGTTTGTTTCAAATTTTAAATTTTCAGGTGTTTGTTCTTACTTGGACTCAGAAGTTGTTGCTTATGACATCCAGGCAATCAAACTCTTGATCTCTTAAGTCTGTCACTAAAGAGCTGCTAGTCTATCTGCCTAAATGTAATTGAATCTGGCTTCAGTCTAGGAAGAAGGAACCTGCACTCTGACTTTCTGTTTTTTTAAGGAAAGAATATTTAAAGCCAGTTTCAGAAATTCTGACAAATGAAGCTTTTCAAAATAAATGTTGTGATGAGTCTGCCAGTTCAACATCCCTTAAGGAATAATCTGTGCTAATTAAGTAACATTGGTTTTGCTTTTCATGGTAGGTTAAAAAGTTCTTACTTTGATTAGTTAAATATTTATTTATTCTTTTATTGATTTCCAACTTTCCCTTCACATTCTAATGGACCTCACAAGAAGGCCTGTTCAGGGTATATTCACTCCACTCTGGAGAGGTTTTGTTGACATCTGCACAGTGAGGGAAACAGGCCTGGCCGCAACATTTGCAGATCAGGATTTGGAAAAGCAAAGAGACAAAGTAATAAACATACGGAACTCATTTGGGCTAACTGTTAAGTAGGTCTAACTGCCAGATTAAAAATGTCTTGGAAGGTTTAGAGTAAGCTTTTTGTAGAGTAAAGCTTTTTGCTTGTTTGCTAGGATTTATCTTAGTCAGATAATTTCTGTAACTGTTATTGCATTGAACAAAAAAAAAATTAAATTAAAAAAGCTACACAACACTCCACAAAGCAGAGATTCCTTTTCTTCTGCACTTCTTAAATGGAAGTTTTCCCCCTATAGAAGAAGATTTGGGTTTGTTTTGTTTACTCATTTTTCATGGTAAAAATGTTTCATGTGATAACTGTATAAGACGTGAAGGATACTTGTAATATCCTAAAATATCTACATTTACCAGAGTACTCAATAGAAGAATGTACTATTAAAAATGTTGTGAAGTGTGGTATACTTGAATTTTGGATCAGTTGTTTTCTTAATTAGTACTGTGCTCCAATTATGCTGTTTCCTGTGTTTATGTAGCCATTTCCCACTTGATAATATGTAATGTAAACGTTCAAGCTGAGAAATTTTTTGGTTTGTTTGGAAAGCCATAAAGGGGGGTAAAACCAGAAAACTTTTCTTCTGCTGCCTATCTGAAATGACATTCTCAAGCTCTTTAACTTTCAGTATGATTTGAACTCTCAGCCTAGTCAAGACACATGCACTGTTTGTATTAATGGTAGTGATAAAAAGATAAATACCCAGACTTGCAAGTACACTACTGAACTGTTTTTCTTTCAGTGTGGTTGTGTTTGTGGTTGCTTTATCTTTTACAGTTTTTGCTGAGTTACAGTCCATGGAGTAAGCTGATTAGCTACCTACCATAACCATATCTGTTGCTGATTATGTAATCTAAATATTTTCAGGGGGCTGCTAAAGAAAAAAGGGGGAAAAAACCCAAACTGTTGTTTTGGTTTGTTTTTGTGGGTTTTTGCTTGTTTGTTTGTGGTTGGTTGGTTATTGGTTGGTTATTTTGGAGGTTTTTCCTTTCATTTATCACTAGGTAGGTTTTCGTCCTCCAAAAGGAGGAAACCTCCAGGTTCAGTCATCTTTGTAATTGTGCATAGATCAGAAAAAGTTAAATGCATTCTTTACACTTTATAAAATGTTCCCATCTATGTAGGAAATAATTTTGCTGATGCAACTAAGCAGCGAGTCTAAGAGACAGGAGAGGCTGTTAGTGAGAGGAGGCAGAAGAGGCGCATGACAGTTTCCAGCTCAAGTTGTTAGTGCCAGTAGTGAGAGAAACCCTACTGAGCTCTTGCCTGCTGAAGGAAAAACAGGAATATGGGACACAGAAAGATCAGGTCTTTGAAGTGTGCCCTTGTGCAATGAAAGAGTAGGTGGCATGCTTGGTCTTTGTTGTGTGAAAGGATTTTGAGGGAAAAGAAAGCACTAGCTTATCCTGAAAAGAAATGAAAGCGCAGGAGGCGATACAGAAATGGAGCAGAGGTGCAGCAAATTTGTCCCAGTACATTATCTTCTAGCGGACTTTTACAATAAATTACAAGGTATAAAAGTCAGTTGGGTCTTTTCCCCTTTCCTTTTTAACTTACTGGCCACTGTTTTCTCTTAATCCATTAAAAACTCCTGTAGGGCAAGATGTGAATATTTTTACACATAAATGAAAAATACCGGAGCACACGCCTCCATGTGCAGTGCTTTCTGCATTTGAGTTTTGCCTTACAGTGATCAATGCATGTAGTGTGTGGGTACTCTTTGAGTAACCCCGCTACAGGTTATCTGTAGTGTCTACCCACTGTTCCTGCTCTTTTGGGAAGTCCCTGGGTGTCAGTGTGCTCGGTGCCTGCTCAGGAAAATGTGATGTAATGGCTAACATTGCATTAGAGTAAGTCAGTCTACTTAAACCCACATATCAACGAAGTGAGTGAAGAAGAACCAGTTCATGCCTTTTGGCTTCTAATTTCTGAGCACAGTGAAGATGAGGCACTTCTTATTACTTTTTCTTAGGACTTTTATTGTCAATACCTAGGACAGGAATTTTTCAAAATATATTCATGTGAGAGTTTTCTAGTGGATCAAAACATCTTAGAGTCTGATTGTAAATGTATTTTACCTTTGGGTTGGCCAAGTTTTTTCTGTTTTCAAGTGATCTCTTTCTTTTGTGTATTGTATATAAGAGTATTGGAATCTCTCCTCCCAGTTCATCAGATGTAAACGTCTTGCCCTTCAAGTTTTTGACACTGACTATCTGTAGCTGAGCTGAAGGACTGATGGCAAGTCTCTCAGTAGGCACTGCTCAAGCACATTTAGTATTTTCATAATGAATTCAGGTGTCCCAGTTTTGGTATTATTTTTGAATGCTAGGAATCTTGAGTTCTGCTTTCTGCCTTTAGCACACAGTGGGATCAATGTTAATTACAAGAAGGGTAGTCCATGCTGTATGAACCCTCCAGCTGTTAAAGATTACTAAATCATGGAGCTAGGTTTGTAGCTTGTCATGTTTGTTCAAAACTCAGTGTTTAGAACTGTGCTATAATGAAAATTTCTTAAAATTGATCTAGGCACCCTATTTTAGATGTGCAGCTGTGGCCTGAAAACATGAATTAAAGATTGCTTAATAAAGGTAGTGTTACAGTAATTTAGTTTACAGTTCTGTTGATCCATAATTTGCTTGAGATATGACATTCTCTGTTTTCAGATTGGTTCATTGGTGCTGTCAGTAGTAAAATATCAATATTTTATGCTGTCATTAAGATAGTAGTCCTTTCAATACCAGCAGAGCTTTCTGAGCAACACTGAATAAATCTGATGCTTTCCTGCACATAACCACTACATTTAAGAATCAACAATACCTCAAATTTTGCTCAGAAGCTAACAGGGAGCAGGTTAAAAGGTTGAGCATTAATACTCCTTGCATAATTCTATCATCTTTCACATACCATCTCCCAGAGCACATTGCAGGGCCTCTCTAGGAGTTGAGAAGGTCTGAATAGTCACTGTGAGCTCCACAGTTGATAGAGAAAGACTACATCCTAAGCTTCACTATCAGGATGATACATGCATGGATGCTACAGGTTTATTCCTCTGTTGCTGAAGTACCCAGGAGCAGCAGCTGACACAGTAGGACCAGCAGGCTGGGACTGGCTTGTGCAGACACTGTTAGTAATTCAGCAAAGTGCTTTTCCTTGCATACACTCCAGCAAAGCAAATTTCAAGCAGCACTTCCCTCCAAACTTTTATTGCTAATGAGGGCCCTTTATTCAAATCCATTTCTTGGCAAGGCACGTTGTGAGAGGAATGAAGTCAATTTTGTTAAAAGTTACTGTGGGAGGGCAGGAGCAGCATTGTTAAACCCATGTCTGGACAATTCCCTTGGTACTGTTCTTTGCATCTTAATTTCCCCATGAAGCCTAATTTACAACATGCCAGTATTTACATCTTTATTCAGTACTTGTAGTACTTGATATAGAGTTTGACATTTGGAAGAGAGACTTGACACATGAGAAGAGCTCTGGAATTACTTTTGTTATTTTATTCAGGCTACAAAAGGGAAGGGGAGAAGTTAAAATTTGAAATTAATAATTTTCATGTGATATTAGTGTCTGTATTTTTCCCCTTACCACTTCAACTACATTATAAAGAATAACTTCTATGAATTTTGTTTGAGCCCCTTCTGTACACAGATGTTTCTTCTGAGGGCTATCCAATGTTTCAACAAACACAGGACTCCTTTGCCATTTTGTGTGCTGTGGGTGGGAGATGACAGACAAGTTACGTGCTTGCTCTGAATGCTTTAAAGATCTAATTTGCTTCAATTTAACACATGCAACTAGTGTGTGGTCAGAAAACAAGCTATGCCCTTTAATAAGTTAGCTGGATTTTTCTGACTTGATACTGATGTCTGGCATTCAATTTCTTGTGACTATTATGAAATACTAGCACACTCTCCTTTTTATTTCTCTTATCAACTGCTGTTTTTCATTTCTCCAATTCCATGTTTCTCTTGTGAATACTTTGTGTTGCTTTTCCTGAAGGCTGTTTGCATTTACATTAGTAGATCACAACATCTAAAAGTATTGCAATTTTTATGTAATCTCTTATTTTAAAAGATGCTATAAATGTAAATTTTTGGTGTGATTATTTTATAAAAAAAATTAATATATTTGACGTGTCTGGCAAAAATTTAAAGACATTTTTTAAGCTTACTGCCACATGGTTTTCCTATTGTAATCTAAGTTTATAAAAGTCTGTTAAATATGAAGGTAGCAGGAAAAGATACAGTTTGGTCTTATTTGGGCCAAATAATTGAGGTATTTAACTTGTTTCTTTATTCACCTACCTAAGGAAAATTAAATATAGCAGTCTTTTGAGATTTACAGTAAAATAAAGAATTATGATAAAATAGGAGAATATCTGACTTTTTACATGGAGCATACATGTGGAACGCGACTTTTCAGTAATCCATTTTTTTTCTTAAGCCTTTGTTTTGTGTATCTTGAAGATGTAAACCAAAATTAACATAAAGGTATTTGTAGCAATTTCATTTCAGCAGTTCCCAGTGCTTGAAAGGCATCTAATATTCCTCCTCGAACAAATCTGCTTTCTGTAGGCAGATGACATTTTATTATATGCTGTAAATAATTTTTAAGGCTGTCCATAAAATGTATTAGACATCTCATTGCCACTACGTGTTATCAGAGGCAGTTTTTTCGCTGGGCATGTGGCAGGTTTGTAGACTCGGACTTTACTGCTGCTTAGAGTGATTGATAATATAGATCTGCTGCACTTTTGTAACTCAGCAGGACAATTTGAGCATTGACTTTTAAAATGTGAAGTAAATTTGGTTTTCCAAACCAAACCATTTAGTGGAGGGTGATTATAAATGCAATATCTGTTCCGCATACAAATGGTAGGAATTGAGTAGCTTCTTCTAGGTGCTGTTTAAAGTCGTGCTTGAAATATTAGTGGTCCGACAATGCCCAAGGATCTTGTGTTTATGACCAAAACAGATTAGCATACAAACATTAAAACCTAACTGCTGTAAAATAACAACAGTTCTGGGAGTTTAAATATGATGATATTTTCTCTTCATAAGGCAACAAAGATGTATTAAGCTTACTGCAAATTCTCAAATGTGGGATTTAAAACAGATGGAATGAATATTTAGCTTTTCCCTCTAGAGAAATCACAGGCAATGAATACATTAGGTGAACAAGATAATTAAAAGGAAATAGCATTAAAAGAAAGAATTAAATGAATGTGTTGATAATATACTTTATCTAAACATGCCAAAAATCTTCTTTGCATCTTTAAAAACTTTTAATATATGGAAATCTTGTTGCAACCTTTGCTTTCTTTTGCCTGAAATGATAAGTTCAGTCATAAATAACCTACCCTATTATGCAAAACAAGAACTATTGAGATGCATTTGAAACTTGCTGCTGTAAATTCATGGTACAAGTGTTCTCATCTAAGTTTGTTTTTACCCTTCTTTACGTGTCTTGTCACTCACTGAGCAATATCTACAGAGTCCAGTCTTGCAGTCATTAAGAATTGTTTCTTATGGTTGCAGTTCATGAGGAGATGAACAAACCACTAAGAAAAACAGTTGTAAGATGCTTGTAGTCAGCATTTGTAAGATGTGCTGCATCTTGTATTGTTCTGTTAAATATTTGGTCCTTTGGGAATTTCTGGTGTGCCTCTATGAGATACTGCCAGTGGGTAGTATAAGATGGTTCTGGAGCAGCACAGAGTGGGTAGTATCAGATGGTAGGAACTTTTGGTTTCTGATGATGCATTTTTTTCTGTTGGTTTCCATGCTCTGCTTCAGTGAGCTCCCTGTGTGAGCCCTGTCTCTGTCAGACACCAATTAGCTGCCACATTCCAGAGTCAACTGGTGAATCTGGTGTCTTAATACCTGTGAATGACAGAAAGTGTGAGTAGTGGAGGCAGTATGCTGCCAGGGAATGGAGAGCATAATGGTTATTTCTGAGGCTAAATGAAGCCCCCTTTCAAAGAGGAATGATATGTAAGGACCAATTTGGATTTTGACAGGAAAAATAGCCTAGATCAGAGGAGAAGTTTTCACTACATTCCTGTTTCAGCACTCCACATGTAATCGGTTGGTGATAAATGTAATAACTATGCTAGAAATTAATTCAATAAAAGGAAATCAAGAGGCATGAAAATATTATTTCATGTTGGGACTAGACTAAGCCCATATTTCATATGACATAATATAATAAAACCTAACCTACATGATCCCTATTTAGCATGACTGTAGAGTTAAAATTCGACTATTTTTTCATTAAATCCTGAAGCAAGAGATTTGTTACAGTATTTCATTGGTTGCAGTGCTTTGTTAATTTATTCTTCATCAATTTGGGAGTATGATTACATTTGTAGTTCCTCTGTTTGGTTACATTAGAAGTGCCATATACCTTTGTAAGTGTAATTTTAGACTGTGAAGTTTATGTGATAGTAATCTTTACTGAACCCTGTGATGTCCCCAATGTTTTTGCTGTCACTGTTGAATCCAGCTGCTTTCTGCTGAATGAAAAGCGAATCTTGCCCAGTCCCAGATTTCTTTGGCTTATCATGGAAAACTTTAGGGTTTGCAATATCTCTGAGGGAAAGCAGACTTCAAGCCCAGTGGCACATATGTTCATTTGCTTTCTTTTGGGAATATCTAAATACTGTTGTATTAAGCCTTTATACATCTACACAGAATTACCTTCATGTAAGCAGATTAACAAACTTGAGTTTGATTGTAGACAACCTGGTAGTTTCATGATGGGATGTATCTTGTCTGAATGGATCACAGGCATCCTGAGCTTATTTCTCCCCAATGACTGGGAAGGGAAGCTTATGTGGTTGTATCAAGCGGATATCTAATGTTGAGTGACTGAGTTAATTGCCCAGTAAGTCCTTAAGACTGTTTATATTGGTATTGTTACTGAGATGATAATGTCCTCTGTCAGATCTTGCTGTTGGCAGTGCATGAACTGATTTAGGGAACACCTGAAGTTCCAGATTTTGTGAGGTAGCTGTTACTTGAACTCAAAAATACTTTTTCTCTATTCTGTTAATGCCAGTCCTTAGAGTTAATACTTCTCTGTTGTTCCTTGGCTCTAAAGCAAGTTAGCCAATGTTAGTACAGTGTGGTCTCAAAGGCCCAGGCTTTCAGGATCATTCCTAAGTCTTGGCTTCCTGGGAGGAAGAAAGGAACTTCAGCTCCACGGTCGTTGCAGACACAAGGAATATTGGTGCCTCCTTCCAAGAGAGTCAAGTTATTGTTTTCATGAAAGGTTGTACTGGACCTTGGGATCTCTGAGTGCTAAAGTATCATAAATATTGTCATTTACCATAAAGATTGAGCTCCACAAAAAAGGCAAGGAGCTTGAGGGTGATTGGACTTTATTTGGTAGGTACTTGCTTTGTTGTGCCCTCATCTAAGATAGCAGAGGTCATCATAACCCTGGTTAGTAGCCTGTGGAAACAGCTCAGAAAGCATATGCCTCAACTCTGAGACTGCTGGGGTATAAAATTAATGAAATGTGGCTTATATAAACACTTCATTCACATGCTGATGTAATGAAATTATTTTAAACTAAATTCTTTTTAATTGCATGCTAGTAGGATAGTGGGTAGCTGAAAAATAAGGGAAAAAAAAGAAGATAGTATGATGGAGTATTTCTGAAATTATGTGTACTCATTCCTGCCAATGAGCTCCCAAAATATATTGATTGCAATCCATAACTATTCTCTTCCTTGGCTGATACCTGTGAGGAACAAAGGAAATTACCAAATGGGACAGAGAGCCTGGGAGGACCTGCTGGTATTGGATATTCTCCCCATTATTACAAGACAAGTTTGCATCTGATTAATGATCACAAAGATAGTCACAGCAAGGTTTGCTTATTTTTGTAATGTGTTTAGCAGTCAGCTTGAGTGGGACTGTTTGTTCTTTGATTTTATTTGTTTATTTTCTTTACTTTTATTTCTTTTTCCCCTTCAAGTGCAATTCTGGGAGTAATTCTTGAATTGGCTTCCCTCAGTGAAGCTCTTTTCCTTTGTACCATTAGCACACAAAAGGGTACGAGTACAGTCCCTGATGTTAAACGTGCTTTCAAGAATGATGAAATGTTTCTTTTCCTTCTCAGCTCAAGAGTGTAATTTCTTTTAGTACCAGTCTCAGTTACAGTTGGTGATACTCTCTGCAGAACTTACCCTGCAGCTTACCTGCACAGGAGACTGGTGGAGGAAAAAGCAGAGTTCAAATTAATGTTGGTGGGCTGTTTATTTTTTGAAGGGTCTTATTCACTCTGGAAGAGGAGAATGAAAAAACTATGAAAATATGTGGGTCTATTTGTGTGAAAGATGTGCTGTCTTATAGTTTGTACAGTAATACAAATTTCTGCAATAGCTTGCTTGAATGGAAGGGTTTAACAGAACTGAACTTCTGATTTCAAAAGTACCTTTTAAATATTTATTCCCTTCTTCAGTTTCTAGTTCAACAGCTTGCACCTCTTGGAGTTTTGTTTTTGTCTTTCTCGTTTGAAATTCCTGGAGTGTCACCACAGTCAAGCATCAAGTCACAGGAAGGACAGTGGGTCAGATTAAATGCTTGGCTAATTGTTGTGGGATTTGAATATATCAAGGAAATAAATTTTAGAGTTGGAGGTCTGTTGCTACCATGGAATTCACCGTATCCTGAAGAGAAGGAAAGCTTCATGAGCAGAGGGGTAGAATAAAGCACAGGAGTGGTGAGCCTGTGTCTCCAGCAAAGGAGTCCTGGAGTCCTGCATGGACTTAAGGCAAAACTTACTGTGGAAGTGGAGAGCTCTGATGGTGATAGAATCACTCTCTCTTGCACTGCTCGCTTGTAAGTTTTCCGTGCCAGAAAGCTTTGAGCTCCACTAGAAGATTTGGGTTTCATCAGGATATATGTTTGTCAAAATTCCATCAAAAAGTATCTTAAACTATCTCAGATCTTAAGGTCTTATCAGCAGTCTGCTTTACAAGATTAAATATAGTTCTCCATAAATGAGGTTGTGTGCTTTCTAGTAGATCTTTCTTCTGTCCAAGGGTTATTCAGCCTGGAAAAGGGAAGACTTTGGGGGGATCTTCTAGCAACCTTCTAGTAGTGACGGGACAAGGGGGAGTGGATTTAAACTGAAAGAGGATAGATTTGGTTGTGGGTTCAGTCCCTGGATGGGCCATTCTCTTAAGATTTGGACTTGGTGATCCTTGTGGCTCCCTTCCAACTCAGAATATCAGTGATCTGAAATTATGTTTGCAATGTCAATTTTAAAATATTATATATACATATACTATTTTTTCTATGTATATTTATGCCGCATATCAATGTGTATTTTTTAGAATATAAATGTTATGTTTTAAAAGCAGATGGTAGATCTGAGTCAGATTCTTCTTGAAGACTGACTTTTTTGAAGGTTGGCTGCTTTTTTATCTGCTTGCTCTGTAATTAGTAAAAAGAAAACAGCTCCTTGAGGAGACCTAACATCTGAAATTCTTCATTTGTTCTTCAGATGAGTTCTCTTTGTCCTGTAATGTTTTGTGAGGACTCTGTAAGGAGACTGGCCTTTCTGTGCTAAAGGCAGCCTTTGTGCATATTCTCTTGTGTAATTTTTCATTATTTTAAGAAACACTTTAAGTTTGTCACTACAGTAATGTATTTTTAGCATAAACTACGCAATATAGGAAATCGAATTTCACTTGAAAACACTGGGGAAAAAATCTGGTCTAGTGGAAAGCATTGCTGCCCATGACAGGGGGTGGAATCTGATGATCTTGAAGGGCCCTTCTAACCCAAACCATTTTTTGATTCATATGTATAACTACTCCCAGCCTTGACTAGCACGTGATATATAAGCATCCCCTTGTGGCAATGTATTAATTCGACTTGATACAGCTGTAGGTTTTTGTAAGAAGCTGAATGTTGCATTACAGTTTGTACATGGAGGTGTCCAGTCTATGTTATTAATCGTCTGTAGTTAAAACTTCATAGTCTTCTGAATCTGCTTTAACATCAGCTTTACTTTAAAATATTGTTTGATGTCTGTTTTTTTTTTCTTTTTTCTGAAGGTGAGAGGGATTAAGATAAACTTCAAGTATATTATTTGTTTTTGCTTGCTAAGTATGTGATTTGTCAGTGTAGAGTTTTCTGTACAAAGCTGTAAAAATATTTGTCTTGCTAAGGTCAAGTAGTTACAGGCACTGAAATTCGCAATATTACCTTTCTGTAATATTTACGCTTTTTAACTTTTGAATCAGAAACTGTGGAATTAAATACATGACTAGTGTTTTATCATGGCATGTTTATATTCTTTGTAGCATAAAATTTGATACAAATGCCTGGTTGTCTGTATTTGGTCTCAACTGTTGTATTTGAAGTTGTATTGATTAGGATCTGTTGATACAGACCTCAGACTGAAAGAAGAGGTTTTTTTGATCAGATGTTAGGAATTGTTAGAAATTGGGGCAAAGACTTAAAATTAAATTATGTCTTTTTGTCTAGTAGAGAAATATTTTTCTAAATTAGAAATGTATTACTATGCATATATTAGCTTTGAGATTTGTTGCCTCCCTTTGAATTAATTTAATTTGTGTTTTTTAGAAGTCTTATACTGACATGAAGCAAGTTAGTATTTGTCAGCATTTGGAATTTGCAAGTCATTCAGTATTTCAGGGAAATGAGTTCTATTTACCATGTGCTAATGTGGTTATTGTGTGTTGCCAAGAAAAGTACTCATAGCAGATTTTGGAACAAAAAATGCATTTCCAAGATACACTCTATAAATCCAAAAGTTTTTCATAGTTTAAGTATTTTGCTATCTTTCAGATAAGTTTAATGTAACTCCTAATTCTCTTACTGCAAATATGCCTCACTTAAGTTGTTGCTGTTGTCTTCTGGCAATTGGTAAATCTGTTAACTCAGTTCTTTCTGTGACCTGCCTATTCCTTATCCCTGCAAATGAAAATGCAAAGCTCAAAAGGTATTGACTGTTCTTGTTACTGCAATTCAGCATGGAAGATACTAGATGAAGATAAAAGCCTATAAACAATTCAGGGCTTTAAATTTCTGTGTCTATGTTGTAAATATTTAAAAATTAATTAGCAGCCACATCAATTTTTTTAAGGTAAATTTCTGTTTATATCCGCTGGTTCTACTGAAGTGGAATTATAGATTGTCTTGGATTGGAAGGGACCTTAAAGATCATCCAACTCTCTACCATGGACAGGGACACCTTCCACAAGACCAGATTGCTCAGAGCCACATCCAACCTGGCCTTGAACACTTCCAGGGATGGAGCATCCACAACTTCTCTGGGAAACCTGGGCCAGTGCCTCAGCACCCTCACAGGAAAGGATTTCCTACTAATATCTAATCTAAACCTACCCTCTTTCCATGTAAATTTTTATCTATCCTCTTTTAGTTTAAGTAAAAGAAGAAGAATGCTGCATGTACAGGCTCTGTATCATTCACTCTCCTAAATTCATAAAAATCAGAAAACTAATTAGAAAACTCATTCATAAAATTAATGTTGACTTGAATTTAAGAAAATCTAGAAATGGAAATATTGAGATATATTTTCAATAAATTTATTCTTCCCTTTCTAACACTGTATAATAATTATGATTCTCTTAATGTTCTTCATTCTAATGATTGAAAGTTTTAGTAAAAAAAGAAAAGCTTAAAAAATTGCTAGCTCAAAATGTTTTGAAGTGTAGATGTGGAGTTCCTCTGTGATGTGTGAAAACCACAGCTGAATCTCAGTATTGGTGCATAAATTCAATTTCACAGCTAGCTTCTGGAGGGGAGGACAGTAGGTTGGAAAACCATGATCATGAATCAGAAAAGACAACTTAAGTGGCTTCACCATGTTGTCTCAAAGGCTGTCAGAGTATATTGAAATGTTGCAGTTATGCAAAGAATGACCAACCTCATAAGTTGTCCAAATTGCCTTAGAAAAAGTATTTCAAAATTTTAAATGCTTCTTTTTCAAATGTATTTCACAAGTTCTGGGTGGTTCCAGTGGTACTTATTTCAATGGTGCTTTTATCAACATGTAGAGTTAACTATAACTAAGTGGAATTATACATACCAGAGATAAAAATCTGAATTGTTTTTTTAGTCCAGAAAAATCTGTTTCTTTATTACTGTATCTAATATAGCTCTCTCAAATGTCAAAGTAATGTTCTTGTATTATGTCTGCTAATACTTGTCTAGCGTCTTAATTAAAAAGAGACTGATGAACTGTCAGTGAATTAAAGTTGTGTTATTCTTTTTCTTTTCTTTTTCTGGAGAAAGACCATTGCTTTTGCCAAATGAGAAACAATCATGTAATTTGATTGACTGCCACATATTAACCATGCTGAGCACTGGAACTGTGTAACATTCAGTAACTATTGGATCAATTAAATGTAACTTCTTTAAAGGTGTGACTAATCTGAATAAGCTTGGAAGGGTAAGATCCATATTTTAAGCACAGCATGGATTTCTGAAGTTGCTGTTTACAAAAACTGTTACAGTCTTTTTGACTTTGTTTGCCTGTTCCAAGTGTCCCTGATTTCAACCTAGCACAATAACTGTGTAGGAGAGGGATTATCATCTTGGCAGGAAAAAAGTTACTCTATTAGGACCACACAGCGAAAATTTCAGATTATCTAAAGCAATCAGATTTCCCTAGAAATGGTTGTGGGAGTATTGGATTGCTACTTTGAAGTGGACGGGGGGACGGGGGCGGGGAGACAGGGGGGTCTGTGTGCTGATTTATAACCCTTAAGAAGGTAACTGTAAGTTAGTTGCAGTTATGGTAATTGACAAAGAAAAGAAATTAATAAGGGAATATGTAAGGCAAAAATTCTTCTTTCTCTATAATTTTCAGTTTCCAAAAGCTAGGCACAACCTGGTGGAAACTGATGGAAGTCTCTACACAGTGGAACATTCTGCATCTTGTAATAGTGGCTGTTGAAATGCGTCTGCTGGGATTTTCTTAGGTCCTTTGCTGCCACATTATCCCTCCCCAAAACCAAAGCCTATTCCTTGCCTATCTCCTAATTTTGCTGGGAAATGAATTGTCACAGCAGGGCTCTTGTCAGTAGAACCTTTCAGCTCAGGGATGAGTTTGCAGTGTGGTCTATTGATGAGGCCTAGCAGATCTATTCAGAGGCAGAGACCCCATCTAGATAAAAGCCGGGCAGTGCCTGCTGTCCATTCCCACTTCATGTATAACTGTGGGAGTAATAACATTGTGCTTCAGCTCAACAAAGCTTCTTACTTCTCAGATGAATCCTCTCAGTTCCATATGCGTCCTATGTGTGTGTTTTTCCATGGTGTTTGAAGAGGGATTCTCTTTTTCCAAAATACTTCATTTGCTTTGCAGCAGCTTTGAGTGAGATGGGTAGGAGTTGTGTTTCAGTCACTTTAACACTGCCAAGAGGACAATATATCAGTGAGGTCTCCTGGTGTGGTGTGGAGGCTGCATGATCATGGTAGCATTGAGTGAAGGGAGGGGCTGTTTGGCTCCACATGGCATTAGTTTCACTGGCAGTGACTAGCAACAGGACTAGTAGTGATTGCTGGTATCAGAACTACTTCATAATATACATGTGTCTCTGTTAATTGAACTGTGACATATTTAGCAATGAATCCAAAAGAAAAGATTCTAAGAGAAAAATTAGTTTGGGATTTGAAAAAAAAAAAAATTACATGCACATTTCCATACCAGTGACTCCAACAATCATTTGCAATTTTTGTGTGTGTTGCTAAAAGCCATGTACATGCTCTGTAAGCTATTGAAACTTCCAGCTGCTGCTTCCAGGCTTATGCACTGCAATTTTGCTTGGTGGTAGGCAAAACATTTAAGTTTTGCACTGCTGTTAATCTGCTTTAGTGATGCTTGGGATTGAAATTATCTTTTGCTAAGTACATGCACTTTGCCTTGTGAAGTGTTGAGTCCCAGTTAGATTGCTGGATGACAGCTAAAAATCTATATATTATTGGGAAGTATCCACTTGGAGAGTAATGTAGCTTTGTAGTCTGGTCCAGTGGAACTGATGGAGAATGTTCAATGCAATGAAAACATTCTTCATCCTCTGTGCCTGATTTTTGTTTTTAAATGTGGCACATTTTGATCATGGTATCACTGAGCATTTGACTGTTGCCAGTGCTGTCTTGGACTTCACTTTATAAGGGTGTCAAAGAGAGTATCAGCTTCTCCTAAAACTTTGTCCTGCTAGGAGATGTGGTGATTTGGTGGTCTTTTGAATTGTAATGTTAGGTTTGGGAAGAAAGTGTTTTTATTTCAATGGATTTGTTCTGTATGGTTTTTATTACAGCCTTTTGGGAAGTCTTTGTGCTCAACTGACAATGTAACTTATCAATTACTGTTATGGAAGAACCACAAGGACTGTATTCATTCACATTTGGCTTAGGTACATGTTAGCTTTTCCCAGACCTCTAAACCTGCCAAAGCCCAAATGAGGAATATTGATAAAGACTGTACTGGTAAGGAGAAAAAAGCTATTTGTGCAGAAAACCCAGAGTTTTGCGTGTAGTCAGTATAACAGAATATTGTAATGTGTTTTATTATACTTTATTTCTGATATGTTGGCAGTTTTTGGTTTCTCTGATTTTCATCAGAAAAGTTAATTTTATTGGTTATTCTTCCTGTCCCTAAAAGACATGTGGGGAAATTCTGCTACCTTTCCTTAGTGAGTGGCATGATGGCTTGGCTGCATGTGTGTTTCCAGTCCCAAATGACTACAGGCTGCTTTGGGTGTTTGCTGCTGGGAATGGGTTTAAGGTGGGGGGTTCCCAGGACTGGATTTACACTAAATAAACAGAGGCCATGAGGGGAAAACTGTGTTTCATGAAGAATTCTGGTTTAGGTTAAAGGGATAAAAATAGCTGCAGGACATCTCAAATTAGTTTAAAAGACTAGAAAAGTCAAGGAACCCAATCTAGAGTATTTTTATAATTGCCCACTTATCTTTCGAGAGTTCTCTGCCTCATTCTGTTCTGTTCAGTGTACCTAGGTATATAATCCAAAGAGATAGCCAATAAGATTCAGCTGTCAAAGCTTCAGATTCCATAAACACAGACGTTTTTAGTCAGTGCTGTCAGTACTCACGTGTTTGTCTTCTTTGTTCTGCCAAAACATGTTCCTGAAAGTTTTCATTTTCTATTCTGGTTTTAGGCAAGATGGAAGAAATGGAAGTAAAAGTACCAGAAAGCCTTCTGCATATTGGAGAGAAAATTACTGCATCTTCCATTACAATTGCTTTAGTTATTCATACAAACTTTCTGTGGTAGACTAGTGTATATGTGTGTTTCATGGTTTGTGTAAAGAAAACATAATTGCTTGCCTTCTACACAATATTCTCTTACCAGAGTGGTTCAGACATGCATTTTCCAGTCTTGCACATTGGCAAAGTTACAGTGACTCCACTTTCAGCAAATACTCTGTATTAAAAAGATACGCTTTATGTTTAACTTTGCAGATCCAGAATGCTAATGATGTGCTAATAGCACCGCTGGAGAAGTTTCGAAAAGAGCAAATAGGAGCAGCAAAAGTAAGTGGCTGGGGTTGTTTTTCATTTCATGTTTCTTTGAGTTTATCAGTGTGTTTTGAAGGCTGGACTGAAAACAGGCATTTTGTATTCAAACAGACTTGATGCCATCCTCATTAATATGTTAGTAAATTATACTAAATTCTTTGCTTCAGAGGAGGAGACGATTTAGAAATGGAGCTTAAAGACTGATAATATGCATAGGGCACAGCTCTTGCTACTGTTGCACATTCCTACCATCTGGCATTGTGTTCGTCTTCTGATGTCTGCATTTACATTATGCTGCATCTTGGGTTAACCCAGAACCACAGGGAGGATTCAAACAGCTGCTATGAGTCCCTCAAACAGACATTGTATAAAGACAGAAGACAGTTTCAGCATAATCTCTGCCTTTGCGTTCCCTCTTCCTCTTTACATGGCTAATGCTGTGCAGTGATTCATGTTCATTTTGTCAGAGTATTCATCTTAATATTCTCCAGGGATTTTCCCATGGTAGAAGTGCTCCAGTTGGTAATTTTATCCAGTTCTTTGGTGTTAAGTGTTACATCTGTGTGAGAGAGACAATGCAGGTTGTCTATACCAGGGTTCAGTAGTCATCTCAGGAAATCATATGTATTGGGGAAAAATATGTTGGAATGAATTGTTAGTCTAGAAGAGCTGTTTTCAGTCTGACCCTGAATTCTTGAGTGGCTATTGGTGACTGTTTTGATCACAGTCTCTGAACTATGCATGGAGGGTGTGGTAGTCAATTAGAGGTTATGGTTAGTAATAGTTCCTTCTGTCTGCATAAATACACTAGTTCTGAAGCATTTTGCATCTTATACTAGTGCTCATAAAAATTTCTGGGAAACGTTCCATTTCTAAGGTTAAATGAGTACAAAAAAAAGCTCTCTGATGTTGCAGGTGAGGGTGTGCTTGTGCTATACTCAGACAAACTCAGAAGAACAGAGCTATTGGAAAGAGATACCAAAGGTTTATATTTCTTGTACTGCTATTGTAAATGTGTAGCAAACACATGGGACTGCTTCCGCACAGGAACTAAGTAGATGTTTGTGAAGGATTTTTGCTGCGAACTTGAGGTCAGATTTCTCTGAAGTGGGTGTTCTTTGCCCTTTCACTTGATATGTTTTTGTGTACGACTACATTCTTCTCTTGTCCCACCCCTATGCTGCTGTGAGATGCAGGACTGGGAATTTATTTACCATGCTGCATGAATCAGAATTAAATCCCAGCCCAAAGTTATTTTTAGTTTTCAGTAGATTTTTCATAGTGTCATTCAGTTCTTTGTAGTACTGTTCCATTTCGTACTCTCAGAGTTTAAGGAATATCATTCTTCAGAGCACCCTATTTGAAAGCTCAGCCCACCATACTACTGACTGTCTTGTTGCATCACAGACACAATCCATAGGTGCTTCACAGGACTCTCTGCAAAACTCTGTGAGACACTCAGGTTTCCTTTGAATGTCTCATTCAGTAGATGTCAAACACATGCATAATGATCTAATTGAAGATGACTCCTTGGGTTTTTGTATCATCAAGAACATTAAAGGCAGGGCACTACAGGACAGGTTGAGTCCTCACTGTTTGGAATATCACAGTGGCTGGTTCCTTTTCCATATCTCTTCCATGTAAAACATGGGCATCTGCTCCTCTTACAGTTGTTGTTTTTACTTGTCTGTGGTCACACTACACTGTACAGAATGAGTTCAAGAGGGACCCTGGCTCAGCTAAGTGAGCTTATTCCAGTGTCTAATACACTTTATTTTGCAGTGCTGTGTGTTTTGGAGAGTCCAGGATAATTGGCTTGACACATGGATACCCTAAAGAGAGCTCTCCCAGGTCATTGTTTTATAAAATGTCAGACAAACATAATTTCTAGCACTGCACATGGAGTTCAACTGCCAAACTCAGAAATGAGAGATTCAGAACGTTGTCATAACCAAGTGTGATACATTTGCCTTTGAATTGATTTTTATCAGTGGAAGCAATTACAGTTGGCCTTTAACTAAATGGTATCAAGTCAGAGCTTAATTACATTCAGTATTGTTTTTCTAGTAATTACAAAATAACAATGTATGATCTAGGAATAATGAGACACATACGAAATAGAGGAGTAGAAATATGGACTTTGTGAAACCCATTATTGGTAAAGTGGAGATGGTCAGATTGCTTACCCCTGCTTTGGTTCACTGGGATGAGCCCTTGAGCATTTATGAACTCAAATAAATATATAGATATAGAATAAATATATTCTATAAATATGGAATGAGTTGAGCTTGCTGGTTATTTATCTGTAGTTAATGAAGGTTTGCACAGAGATTTGGCTCTTAGAACTCCTCTGGGATGATAGTCAAACAAAAGATGTAGATGTTTTCTTGTTGTTTGGATTTCAGCAACAAGTTTCACAGAAGACTGAGAGTGTCACTTTTTATTTGTGGTCTTTTCTAGACACATCAGTTGAGTGGACCTTACCAGATGTGAGCTGTTTTTTTCCCTGTAGTGGTAGTATACAACAGTGTGTGGAATGGTATTCATATCAAATCAAAACTTGCTTCTGTTTCTCTGTCATCCCTCTCCTGTCCAAAACCCCAAAACATTTCTGTGTACGTACTGCTCTCTGAAGAGAAGCCGGAGATGTCCCAGCTGACTAGAAGCTGATGAAAGTTGTCACAGTTTTCAAGAAGTGCAAGAAGGAGGACCTAGAAACCACAGGCCTGTTAGTCTCACTTTGGTGCCTGGTAAAGTTACGGAGAAGATTATTCTGGGAGATACTGAATAACACCTGAAAGACAACAGAGTCATTGGTAACAGCCAGCATGGCTTGATGAGGGGAAGGTCCTGCTTGTCAAAACTGATTTCCTTTTATGACAAGCTAACCTACCTAGCTGATCGAGGGAAGCCACTTAATGTAATCTTTCTATACTGTCACGGGATCCTTCTGGACAAAATGTCCAGCATTCAGCTGAATAAACACATCAAGCTCTGGGTGAGAACTGGCTCACAGGTCAGGCACAAAGGGTTTTAGTGAATCAGACTGGTGACCTGTCACTAGTGGGGTTCCACAGGGCTCCATCCTCTGCCCTGTGCTCTGCAACATCTTCATAAATGACTTGGGCACAGGACTGGAAGGGACACTAAGCAAGTTTGCAGATGATACAAAACTGGGAAGAGCTGCTGACTCCCTCAAAGACAGGTAGGCCCCACAGTGAGACCTTGACAGATTAGAGGACTGTGCAATCACCAACCAGATGAAATTCAACAAGAGAAAGTACTGGGTTCTGCACCTGGTATGGTTCAACCCTGGATGTAGGGACAGTCTGGGGAATGATGATGCTGGAGAGCAGCACTGCACAAAGGGACCTGGGGGTCCTGGTCCATGGCAAGTTGAACATGAGCCAGCAGTGCCCTGGAAGCCAGGAGGGCCAAGCCTGTCCTGGGGGGCATCAGGCACAGCGTCACAGCCGGGCAAGGGAGGGGATTGTCCCCTCTGCTCTGCACTGGGGCAGCCTCACCTCGAGTGCTGGGGGCAGTTCTGAAGAAGAAAGACAGGAAGCTATTGGAGAGTGTCCAAAGGAGGGCAATAAAGG
Organism: Drymodes brunneopygia; assembly: GCA_013400955.1. Taxonomy (NCBI): domain Eukaryota; kingdom Metazoa; phylum Chordata; class Aves; order Passeriformes; family Petroicidae; genus Drymodes; species Drymodes brunneopygia. Next base: position 134,684 of record VZTZ01022918.1, read on the forward strand.
TGGTGAAGGGCCTTGAGGGGAAATCCTATGAGGAGTGTCTGAGGTCACTTGCTCAGCCTGGAGGAGACTGAGGGGAGACCACATTGCAGTCTGCAGCTTCCTTGTGAGGGGAAACAGAGGGGCAGACACTGATCTCTTCTCTCTGGTGTCAGTGACAGGACCTGAGGGAATGGTCTGAGGCAGTGTCACAGGAGGTTTAGATTGGGTATTTTACAAAGGTTTCACTAGAGGATGGTTGGACACTAGAACAGGCTACCCAGGGAAGTGGTCACAGTGCCAGTCTGACAGAGTTCAAGAAGTGGTTGGACAACACTCTTGGGCACATGGTGTGACTCTTGGGCATGGTCTTGTGCAGGGCTGGGAGTTGGACTTGATGATCCTTTTGGGTCCCTTCCAACTTAGCATACTTTGTGATTTTGTGATTCTGTGGATGTCGCAAACTCCACAGGATAGCTGATGGTGATGTCATATTTCTAGAGCTGTCACTTTACAGGTAATTTGCATCATAACATCTTATGGACAAACATTTAAAGAGATTAGGTATAGAAGCAAGAGACTGATATGCCTTTAGCATTGGCAATGTCAGCAGTAGCTAGAGATGCAAGCAGCTATTGAGTGTTGGATGCTTCTAATTGGACTTTGACATAAATTTTAATACCCTATTAAGCTATGTTTCCAAATTTTGTGGAAGAAAAATATTATTAGATAGTTGTGTTACCAATATACGTAACAGGAAATTATGTTAGGTACTGCTGTCAGATTTTGCTGGGGGGAAGATTGTGTGAGAGAGCACTTACAAGTGATTTCTAGGCTTTTTTTCTTTCTTTTAGGAAATACCAGATAAAGTTCAGTTCTAGATAAATACAAGTAAACCCCACCCTTCCAATGGAAAAAAGGGGAAAATATTATAAATTATGAAAATCACTATTTTATTTTAATAATAAGTAACTTCACAAGATTTTTGCTACCATGATGAACATCCTATAGATGTTCTTAATATAGAGAATGAGAATATTTCATTTTTTCTTCAAAACTATAACAAGTTTAGGCAAAAAATATGGTCACAAAAATCAAAGATAATGTGGAGGATAAAATATATCCTGTTGATGTTACAAAGCTATATTTTAAATACAAGTACAATATAAACTGAGAGTGCAAAGTTCAAGTGTTTTTGGAACATCACAAGAATAACATTAAAGACCCAATTCTTCACATACACTTCAAAAACCTGAAGGTACCCAACAAAATTGAGAAACATTCCCCATAAAACATTAGTGTTTGTAATCTAACCAGCAATATACAAATCTACATCACTTGCTCTTCTTGATTTATAGTACTTACTCTTCTGTTTTTATTGCACATATTTCAGTTATTCCTTTTCTGTACGCACTCAGTTTAAATAAAGCTGAGTTCTCTCCAGAGACTACACAAACCCAGCTTTGCATTGGACAGGCTGTTGATTTACTCCATCTGAGTTTAAAAAAATGACCTCTCCAATTATTGTAGCAAGGCGAGCAGAAGCCGAGTGAGGTAACTGGGAAAGGATTCCAGGCACGAAGCCTTTTGCCTTATTTGGTCAATGTGGTTTGCGAGGCCCCAGCTGGTAACTTTGGTGAGCTCATTGTGTGATGTGTTATGGACAATAAAGCCAAACCTTCCTCTTTCTTTTTATCCATTGAGTACAGTATTTAGCAATATTTGTTCCAATGTTCATTGACCGTTAATTCAACTTAAATCACATCAAAGACAACAGAAGCAATTTTGGTTTTAAGACTTAAAAGGAGAGTTTTGTTTCCTCCTTACAGTTCCATCTATTTGTTTCATAAAATAATTTATTTTGGCCAGGAGGATTAGTTTTTATCATTATTTAATTTCATTCATTTATTCAAAGCTGTGAATTCCTTTCTACTTGGGAAAAAATCCATATTCACTGCTGGCATTAATTTTCTTGCATCTTTGCTCACATCTATCTTCATGCGTAGGCATGCAGGAGGTAGCACGTTTTCTCTGTGTTTAATTTGGATTGTCTGGAAATTGAGGAGCATGAAGCAAACAAAACCCCCATTTTTTAAGGTCTGTCAGAAAGCTGTCAAAGCAGAGTTTTAGATAGGTATATAAGATGGTTAGAAATACCAAAATGCCCATTTGGTGTACCAGTTTCTTCAGTATCTGATCAAATCATAGCACTTGTTGTCCTTTAACAGAGAAAAATGAGTGACCTTCCTGTAGTAGGTAGGGCAGGAGGTGTTTCATTACAAGTGTCATCTGTCACTCAAAGTTTGGTATTTGCATCCACTGGATTTGGTATATTTTTACGTCAGTCTGAACCCTGGAGTACAGAGGCCAGGAGAAGGAGGCACGAAGAGAGGGCAGGCAAGGGGAATTAATTGACGGCTAAATGTTCTGAGTTAAAATGCAACAGTTTCTCAAAAATGGTTACTAATAGTTACCTGATATCTTTTTTGATTACATTTTCTGTAGGCAAGGAAATGCAATGGATCAACCCATTTCTATTTTAGCCGGGCTTTTATAGCACTCTACATGAGTCATTTTAATGTAGTTTAGATGGGGCTTAGCATGAGAAACCCAGTCTGTCAGAGGAATTGGCTCATGGGAAAAGGGCAGTGAGTTTTGTTTATGGGAGAGACTGTCTGGTTAGAGAGAAGTCACCAGTCAGAAGATCCCATAGGGCAATTTGAGATCAGCCTGTTGTTTTATTTTTGGTAATGACCAGGTAAAAAAAAATCTGGTGGTATTGCTGTAGGTTGTGAGATGGAGGAGGAGGACTGGAGGATTGAGAATAAAGTGTAAGATGTAATAACTGAGCATGAGGAACTGAGGCTACTCAATGGTCATGAGACAGCTGCATACCAAAAAACATGTTGTACTGATAAATAACTTGTGGCAATCTCTTAAGGTATTATAGGTTAATAGACATCTATTTCTGGTAGACAGAGAAGTACAAATTCTCTTTAGCTTTTCTTTTACTCACATAAATCCTCAAGTTTTACCAAAAGTTTCTGAACTGTGAAAGTTGTAAATTGCACTTATAAACACATTTCATTCCATGGTTTTGGTTCTAGAACGCTTTTATTTGAGCAATAATTCCATAAATGTTGTCTAATCTGATGTTTTACTTAAACTAGCATTAACAAATGCAGGAACTGAGAAATCAGAACTTGCATTTAGTGAAAATGTATAGTATAAAATGATTTTTAAAATAGATCAAATGTATTTTCCCTTACCTATTCAAACAAATCTATGGAAATAGGAAGCAGTGAAAGACCTTTTTCTGCCACGAATAAAATAATTGTAATGCCACAGTATGATTAGCCACTGCTTCTTCAACACTTGTGTATGTGAAATATCTGGAAAGTTTCAAAAGCAGTGGTGAAGAGCCCAGTATGCATACACTTCGTCTAAGAATGTCTTACTTTCTCCTGTGCAGAGGCAAACTGTTAAACTGAGAGATAACACTGGCTGAGCACCTGGATCCAGAGTGTTTTTGAAGTGACTGGTCTTCTTGGGACAGCTCTTGTCCTTATGCAAATGCAACAAAATTATTTTCTCATAGCAGTTTACTTCAGTTCAGTTACTGTTTCATTCAAAGTTGATAAACTTTTGGGAAGTTAACAGAAAATGGAAAAAAAAGACAACAATCCTAAAAGCTTGTTTCACTTCTAGTGTATTCTTTTGAAAAATGAGAGTGAAAACTCAAATCTCATAGCTGAAAGAATGTGGACACCATGATTAAAAACTCTTGGTTCAGTCTGTTAACTACAGGTGTTTGTGAGGAAAACAGTTAACAGTTAATGTTATGTACATAACCAGTCTTAATAAATTCTGTTAAATGCAGTCTTTCTGTTATAAGTGAGTGTGATTAACTGGCTCACTGACTAAAACTGGTTTCTGAAGCTCTGTTTTTTCTGCAGTTTAATAAAATTCTAATTTGCATCATAAAGAAAATAGATATAAATTAAGGATAAATAAATTAGTCCCCTGTAGTAATTTGGAAAATAATTTACTATTGTGCCATAACATTTAAGAATTAAGGCTTAGAATAAATGTGCTAATTGATGGAATTGTTCAAGTGAGCATGCAGTGTACCTTTATTGGCAAAAAGAACCATTTTTTTTTTTAATCTACAGCTAGCAAAACAAAAAAAATTGAAAACTTAGGTAGTAAGTATCAGCCTTTTCACTTGAAAACCACTAAAGGACATAAAAATGCAAGAAAATTTGGACATTTTCTAATTAAATTAAGGCTTTTTTTCTTGCTAATCTTCTACAGCCTATTGTAATGTTTGTCATGGAAAGGACTCAGGAGGGTTGCACCCTGACCCTGCACAGCTGCTGGAATCCTACTGGAGTTCTGAGCTGTGAACAAACGTATAAACAGGGACATTGACCTTCAAATTTAATTTCCATCTCACAGGGGAACTAAACTTCTTATTGAGTGTTTGAGGGCATGGAGGGTTTGGCAAATAGAGTGCAGTAGCTCTACTCACCTGTTATGTTCTTTCTTGCCTTGCTCTTAGCCGCAGCGTGGACAGGTTTTCCACACCTGAAAAACAGGTCTCAGGGTTGTTGATGAGACTTTAAGAGTCTCAAGAAGGATTTAAGACAAATATGGGAAGTGCAGGACAGGACTTAAAGAAGCACGGAGTTTGGTATTCTGCTCCCTGCACAAGATATCAATCTTCATGTATCAACTCAAAGGCACCTAGTCCCCTGCTTGTTTTGTGGTGTAGTTAAGTTAACAGCATAAAAATAGTTATGGTTCTGGTTACAGTTGGGGCATTGTTTGGACATTTCTCAGATGATGTGGGGGTCTATGGGTCTTTATTCCATACGTATCATGGAGTTGCATTTTCCATTCTAAATAGAAAGTCATTTGATCAGCTGTATCGTCATAGGTTTCCTTTCATCCAGGATCTTGTTCTATCTATGCAGCAGGTTCTGCAGGGGCCTGGGAATGTACAAATTTGAATTTCCGACCAATATAGCAAATTTGCTTTTGGTAAAGCAAACTCTGAAATAGCTCTATTCCAAAAAGAAGTGGGTGATAGTATCTGGGAGGTATTACTTCTGTACTGTAACAAAAATGGACATCATTGCTTGAAACTTTAATGCGTCATGGTAGATATGGGAACATCAAAAGATCTGTCTTTCCACCAAATAAAGCAGTTTTGTTATTTCAGGACCTGTCAGGTTATAGTAGCTACCACAGAACCATTTGTTCTTGTGGAGTTTGCCAAGAAGGGGTGGTCTCAGATTCTTGTCTTGATGAGAAGATTAAACCCCCACCCCCAAGAAGTAATCTGAGAGCACTGGGTGGGCTTAACAACGCCACTGGGGAGGCATAACTTTTCACCCTAAAGTGATAGTTTGTGTTCTTTTATCAGTGTTGTAAAAGGGACTCTGAAAATAGATTCTTTCAAAACAAAACAAAACAAAACAAAACAAAATCACTTCTGACATTGACCCCAGACTGTTTCCTTTTTTTTTTTTTTTCCAAAATATCTGGAAACAGCACGGTTTCCAGTTGTGTGTGTTAATCTAAAAAATTTCTCATAACACGCCTCAAGTTCTTCCTGAGGAGTGCAGTTGCGGTGACGTCGAAGGTGCCCTGGGACCATGAGTGGTGCTGAATGTGCTGCTGGCACACTGAGATCAGTGGTGGTGTCTGATTGGCTGGCATAGATGGGAGATTCCCAAAGAGCATTTAAAAAGAGAAATTACTAGTTAAGAAAGAGATATTTTTATCTTCAACTTTTAAAATAAAGCAGTGAGTGTGTGAAGTTCTAAGCTGGTCTGTTGGAATTGCTTTATAGAATGACATTATGTTCTTTGCAGCTTTTTTCTTTATCTTTGCTCTAAGTACACAAAGGAAAGATGTTGCTAACTGTGCAGATGAAATGGCCTCTACATGAATTCCTAAGGAGTGTGGCTAGGCTTTCTTTTTGAAATCATTTAAAGTCACAAGCTTTTCTACAGGAACAAAATTCTTCCTGTTATGATAAAATACTTTCAGCTTCAGAAAGCTGTCCTAAACCTGATGCACAGATAAGTTTAAAAAGTCAGTTTCTGCTGTTCTAGGGGGCTTCTCCATCTTACTTAAGCAGTAACTTGATAATATCCTAAGTAAGCTATTCCAGCAAAAATACTTCATATTTAGTAGACAGTAAAGCAATAAAACTAGATTACGTGTGTAGACTTACCAGTCCTGCTGTTTGGGCAGGGATTTAGCAGATTCCCAGACAGAGAGCAGCTACTCCTGGAATCGGCAAATGCCAAATAAACTCGAGACAGCTCTGCAGCTGAATAACAGGGAGTCCTGTCCATAATGTGTCCTGCTTTGTGACCTGACAGTACTGGCAGGTTTGCGTGTCTTTTCACAGCAGTGCTGGGAGCTTCTAATATTTTTGTTTCCATCTCAAAAGGGAATTTTTTTGAAAAAAAACAAATGACATCCTACAAACACATTTTCTCATTTAATAGTATCTGCTTTTTAATTTGAAAGCATCTGATGGAATTACATAAGGAATTATTAGGAAATGGCTGTAGCATTCTCCTCTTCCAGGATACACTTTTGAAAGTACCTGATACTTGGATATCTAAAGACATTACAGAGGGAGAAGAAAATTTTCTTCAGAGGTTTATGAACCTGAAAGTAAATTATATCTTGCAAGGTTATTCAGTATTTTACACAGATGTGAACTCCAGTTAAACTTAAATTAGTTTTGGGTTGTTTCAAGTATATTTCAGTTTTATGTATTCCTTACCTGATTTTAATTGAGGTTATTTTTTAAACTGCCAGTTTCTAGTCCCTGTCTTCATAGCTTTAATGCTGCTAAACAGTCTTGTATTCCTAGTTTATTGCCTTGTTATACTTCATAGTTGCAATATGTTCTTTTTATTATAATTATTTGTGTCTTACACTATATTGTTTTCTGGCTCATCATGGTTTGCATATGGTTGTTCTTTTTTAGTAAAGAATTGGTTTTAAGATTTATAGTCATTTGGACATTTAATTTTCTACATGATGCATCAGCTTCAATTTGGAAGTGTTTTTGCTAGCAGTTATGAGGAACATAAGACATAATTTATGGCTATATTAACCCTATTTCATGTCGATCAATAAGAATTTCTTTATGAACTATGGTACAATTCTGCTTCACTTCATATTATTTGCTAATGATGGATAAACCATGTCCTTTGACCTTCTAAATTTTATGGATTTGGGGAAGCCCTATAGCCTAACAATACACTGAATTCTGTTTTGGAGAGAGAGGAGGAGGGAAGGACTTTTATATTACCTTATCAGTTTTTCTTCTGGAAAAAAAGCTTGTGACTTCTTTCAGCCTTATCTTGAGCCCTTAGCATTCACATAACAAATCAAAATTTCTACCAAAAATAAATTCTTCCCATTCAGACATCTATAAAAACACAGCCTATGGTCTCAGATGCCAATGATAATTTCAATTTTATTAAAATCAACCAAAACCCAGCAATTCACCAACTACTTCCATGAGAATGCTCAACAAAACCTCAGACAATATAAAATGGAAGGTGAATTTATTTTTTTCTCCTCAAAGGAGAAACTGTGACATTCTGAGGTTTCACATTTTCCAAGAAGTCCGTAGGATCTTAGCTCAAATCAGTTTTTCCAAAACTAAGTTTAGTTTATTTTCTAGTCTACAGTTCTACTTTTGTTTGTCCTGCTGTTTAGTAAGACATGGTCCCCAGACTTACAACTCCAAACAAAATCTCACTAACTTTATAGAAATATAATTTGAATTTTTGTTTGGAAGGCAATGAAAAAGGCGGCTTCGAAAAACTACATTTGAAGTCTAACAATGTAGCAATGAGCCATCTCCAGTCTGTTGTTGCAAAAATCAATGTTTTGGCAGTTGTTGTCAAAGAGAAAGAAAAGGAATGTGGCTTCATTGATCTCTGCAGAGTTCACTGTTGCCTTCGGGTTCTTCAACTGACAAGTGTGTCTGACTTGATCTATATTCAAGTCTTATTGTTGTATTTCTGTGCCAGTTTCTACAGTTTCTGCACCTCAGCTTGAGTTGCTGAGAAAATATGTACTAATTCTGGGTGAGGGGAAGAAAGAAATCATCATGGCCATATTTCACAATGTTCACTTGCTTTCTAATTAAGGTATTCTGCTCTTTTCAAGGTATTGACACTTTTTTTCCAAATAGTTTCTTTGCAATTTCTTTTCTTGATCCTTTAAAAATAATTTCTTGCAAAACATGTTTATTTTACGATTTCACAAGGATGATGTTTTGGTGAGATTTTTTAAGGATTGGCATGTTAAAGTGTAAAATATGAATTTTGGGGCAAACAGAGTCAAAACATTTCTTTATGGACAGAAAGAAGATTTACCTAAGGTCTGCTAAAAGATATATATAACACCAAAAGTTATTGCAAGTAAAAAAGGGCAATGAATGAGCAGGATAGCAGAGACTCTTTTTGGAAAAATAAAGAAGAATAATTCATTTGATAATAGAAGATACATGTAGCAATGCTTAAATTAAATACTGCACACAAAGGAGTGGTAGGCCATTATAAAAACACCCGATTTCTTAATATTCCCTCTGGAAAAGGAAAGTCAACTTCAAAACATAACAACTGTTTCTGCTTTATATCTAAAATTACAGCTAGTGGGTAAAATTTGTAGGAATTGTGCCAGTGATTTGTAGCAGGTATATGATTAGTTACAGCATGGAATCAAAACCTTTCTGAACAGGAGGAAAACTATCTGACTCAATTGAGTCAACTTTTGAATAACCTTCTTAATATTTAATGTCTGGTCTTTTCATAGCCATAAATATTTTTAAAACTAGAGGAATACAAGAACATCTTTTGAGTTAAACTTCTAACTGGCATGCCTATAATTAGAAGTAGCTCAAGCAAAATTTATTTCTGAAAAGATAAGGTTTTTTTGAGGTTGTCTAGTCAGTTTTGAAATAAAACTATCCAGGAAATCTGAGCAGAGAGAATAAAACCAGGAATTAAACCTGGATCTGGTTTTACATGACTTAAGTCTCTCAAGAGGGTACTGGCAGTTAGTAAGGCTCCATTAAATGCTGTAAGCCAAGTGTGTGGTTAAGGGCTTTCCTAATGGGGTTCCTAGAAACTTAAAACTGTAAACATTTTTGAATTGATTTAAGGCTTGACACACCTGAGAATGGTTAAACAACTATACAGAGTCATTCTCAGTGTTTAGATTCTGCAGGACTTGGTCTAGACAAAAGGTGTTGATGACTTATAAATCAGTGTAAAACATGCCAAGGATTAATACTATGTAATTTCTCTTTTTCTGTGTTTATTTTTTTTTATTGCACCCTCCTAATGATCTCACATGGATTTTGGGTGGGATTTTTTTCATATGTTCCAGCTGATATTTTGAAAGAAATGGTTGATACTTTTACTGGGCAAAGAGAAAGGATGAGGTTTACTTGCAGGAAAGATGTACAAGGATGAGAGAAAGCTGGAGTCTGAAGGGAATAAGAGGCAGTACAGAGGTCACGAATTAGCATCTTCCTTATGGCCACGTGCCTTTAGCTTTGTGTCATGGCTGGTGTGGTCTGTTCTGGTAACAGTGCAGCATGAGCTTTCTTATCCAACCATATCTCTTCTCCTTGGGGTTTGATCCAGTGTGGAATTTAGACAAAAGCAATCATCTGTCTCCTAAACTTTGAGGAGATAGTTTTATATGGAAACTTCCTTTGAAAACTTCCCTGCATGTGGAAAAGTAGTATTCTCAGTCTTATGGGCACAGATTGCTGGGACAAGGATTCAGATAATTCATTTGGGCAGTGTCTGTGTGTAAGAGTGTTTTGAGGGCTGCAGAAAAACAGGCTAAAGCTGGAATAAGCTGTGCCTGCACTTAGGATGCGCCTGTGTGCTGTGAGTCACTGACTGAGTGTGTGAGACAAGAGCTGTTTTGGCATAAACTGAAATGTTTCTTCTCGTCCAGAATATGAATCACCTGCTTCTGAGCATATCTTTTTTTTGTTAATTTTTATTAAGTAAACAGATTTCAGAGGCTTCAATGCATCCAAATATGTGGGTTTTACTGGCACAGTGAAGGACCTTCCAAGCAGAGGAAATTCACTCACCTGTTAGGGCCAGTATTTTTTATTCTTTTCCCAGAAACATGTCTGAGTAATCAGAGCAATGCTAAAAACACTGTCCTGCTGCAAACATTCCCAGGAGTATCACTGAGTAAAGACACTAATGCAGTCCTAATTGCCAAGAGATCCTTATTTGCAGTTTACTTCTGTTAGTCTTTTTACTCTGTCAACTTCTACCTTTGAAGGAAGAAGGTCTTGTTAAGTTAAAACGTGGAAAAGAATGAAGATGTTGATCAGATGTGCTGTCTCTGAAAACACTGCACTTGGGCCAGAAATTGTCCTGGTACCAGGCAAGCTCCAATTTGTAGTTTTCTCTTTAACTTAACTGCTATAAATAACTATGAAGGCAGTGGCTGAGCAGATATGTGACAGTGTAGAGGTGCAGTCTGGGAGAGGGCTGGCAGAAGACTGAGAGCCTTCAAATTCTGTGTTTCCTTATGGATGGTGCCATGGAGATCTTTATGAAGCTTCATAGGAGATACAGTGTGCCTTAAAACCAGAATTAGTTTATTTGAACTTGTTTTTTTCTTGTTCTTGGCAGGCGGGGAGGGGTATCTATTTAGATGTGATCATTTAAATTTTTTGTTTTCTTTTTTACATATAAAGAGAGAATGTGATATGTAATTCACACATTTTGTTATAGATCATAGCAGAAAATAAAAACAATCTGTTTTGGTGCATTGGGAGCCACATTAGATGTATCAATGGTCCCCTCTTGGCATTGATGTGTATTTGATGTGCTGTATGTAGATATTTCAGATGGCAAAATCTGATTGTCACACCTTTTTCTTTGACTCTTACCGAGCAACTTAGACTTCAGACTCTTTTTCAGCTCTTGTTAATAAAGTTGTGTTATCTATAATGGAAGGAAGGAAAGAAGGAA
>VZTZ01022922.1:0-11779 GCA_013400955.1 Drymodes brunneopygia
TGAGAGAACACAAGGAAGAAAATTATGCAAATTTTAATTCTGTCTTTCTTAAATTCCTCCTTTGACTTTTAACAGATGAAAAAATAGTTTTTACCAGGTCAGATGGTGTGCCTTTATGGAAATAATTCTTGGAGGATCTCCTTGGCATAATTTGTCCACCTCTTCATCAAGTTTTTCAAGGAGTACAGCCAGTTTTGTGATCACTGTGTCGGGTTTAGTGTCTAGAAGGTAAAAAAGAAACCAAAATGAGCTGTGTTTTCTCCATCTGCAGTGGTTTTCTCCCCACTCAGTGGTTCAGTGAAGAGACAGATGCTTTTGATTTCTCCAAGGACTCAGTTCCTCTGCTAGAGGAAAGGTTAGCAAAAGTAAGTGCAGAGCTGCTGTACAGTATTAGAAATGGGGAAACAAATTTCTTTTCTTCTAGTTGCTTACCATGAGAAAGAAAAGCTGTAGTACATGAATCTAAATGTGAGTCCTCTGTGCAATCCAGCTCTGAAAGCTGAGGCAACTGCACCTCTTTCTTTATTCAAAGGTACAGGAGAGTTCAGGTCCCCATTCAGGGATGGCATGTGAGGCCCAAGGCTATTTTTCTAATAAAAACTTTTTCTAGAGGAATGAACAGCAATAAACAGAAGTAGAAGAGACTTGTCCTTATCACAATTTTTTTACAGAAAGAATGTAAAGTCTGTTTTTTCCATAAGTGTCACTGTAATATGAACACAAGAATACATTACTATTTCTTTCTTACAATACACTAATGCATCTTTAAAACAAGAGTTTTATGAGTTGACATAGATGAAGAGCATAGCTGTTTATGTATCTATATTATGCAATATTTGAATATATGTACCTACAAAAAAGCATGCTTTCTATCTGGCTTCTCCATTCCTTTTACCCTTCTGCATTGCTCTTTGTTGTATGTGGTGTATGTGCTGTATGCAGCAATAAGAGGAGAAGAACAGCTGAGTTGTTGCACCCAGAAGGTTTGTGATGCTGTAAACTCAAAAATGAAGATAACAGAAGTGCAGTAATATTGCATAGAAAAAGCTGAATCCTGAAAAAAATAAGCCCATGATAAACAGTTCAAAGGCTATGTTTAGTTTCTGTGTTGAATCGTGTATTTACCACATATTAATGCATAAAGAGCCAGAACAGGGAAAAGCAGGTCCCCCTGCATCCACTTGCATATGAATTACTTTTTGTGCTAAATATAGATGTCGTTTAGCCACATAAAAAAATTGGGATGGGAGATATTATGTTCATAGCCTTTGCACTGTGCAGTAGTCAAGATTTTTAATTTTCTTCATTTGACTATGATTCCCAGACTGAAAAAGTTTCCCCTTGTAAATAATTCAGCTTCTCTTCCTGTGACTGCAACAGAAGTCTGCTTTTATACCAGTCAACACTTATGTGTACAGCACAGTATGCAAAAGAGTGCCCAAATGAAAAGATTTATTAAAATTTTTTTGCTATGAGAAACTTAAAATGCTGTGAGCACATTTTCTTTGTTGCAAATGTCCTTCCATAACTTCATTTTGAAGACACTTTTCTTCCAACACAAGTCATCCATAAACCTACATGACAGACACTACCCAGCACTCTGCTCCTGCTTATCTGCTGTTATTCAGGGAGAAAACAAACGCAGCCCCAGGGTGGGGACTCCAGGACAGGCAGCTGGGCAGTGGAGGTGCAGGAGTCACATATTGCTTTGTGGAAGTGCTGGTGTGCCCTTGGAGAGCCCCAGGGGTGCACCCTGGGGTGGGTGCTCACAGCTCCCCTGGCAGTGCCCCTTCTCTCTGCTCCCTCTCGGGCAATGAGGGCATAAATCTGCTGTCCAGGGGTCCTGGCAGGTGCAAAAGCTGCAGCCCCCACATCAAACCTGGAAAGCAGTTGCAATTTCTGAATAGAAGTGGCCAAAGACAGACAGGAGCACTTCCCAAGAATCTGTTGGAGAACCATGGGAGCTGATGAGACCGTTCAAGTATTGAGTATGTCTTTTTACTGCAAATAAACTTTTCACTTTTTTTAGGGTAAAAGAAGGCAACTCCTATCCCGACCTCTGCTGCTTTCTGCTTTTGGAAGGAGCCCGTCCAGTGAGCCATAAAACTTCTCCAGCAGGCAGAAGCATTGCAGGGGTACTGTGAATGAGAACAGCTGTGTGGGATGGAGTTTAATGGGAGACTGTGATGGGGATGTAGCAGCAGCAAGTTTCAGAGGAGTCCTGTCAGTGGCAAAGTGTTGCAGGGCTGGTGAGCAGGGGAGGAAAGCAGCAGAGGACGAGGAAAGCTTGGTGCTGGCAAATGGCTGAGTTGAACTGAAGCCATGAAGAACATATTTAGAGACAGAGCTAATTGTGTGGGTCTTGTATCTAGAAACAGAGATGTGAATGCTTTAGCTGAATGTAGTAACAGACCTCATGTATTTCACAACCTTTGAGGAAGAGATCTCCTTTCTAATTCTCTAAGAACAGGCAGTGAGCTGTGAGTGATACACACACTCACAGTGTGTATACAGTGGTACCTAACCACTGCCTCACTGAGCTGAAAGAAGCATTTCAGGACTACTGCCAACAAAGGTTGGAACAAGAGTGTTTCACCTAGTGACATTTATTCAGATTTTTAAAGTGGATTTTTAAATTACTATTTATTTTAATTATTATTTAAATTATTCTTTCCCTAATAAAAAAAAAAAGAGAGACATGTTTACTTAAATCTTTCTTTCTAAACCTGGTTTTTCCACCTAAGAAATATAGCTTATTCTTCATCCCTAACTTGGTTTAGTTTTCTACATTTAAGCAGCATGAGGGAAAATTTCAGTGTTTCTGATAAGGTTCTCTAGAAAAATGAGCCTGGCACATTTGNAGTGATTTCAGGGAAACAGAAGAGCTCAGTTTTATACTGGCACTATTCCTTAATAATCTCACAAGCTGAATATACAGCTCTTATCCAATGCCAAAATAAATCACAGGTAGATTAGGACACCAGCTAGGTCTCACAGAGGAGACCAAACAGCTGTAATCTAGTAGGAAAAGCAGCAGATATGGCAGCCCCAGCATTTGAACTGAATTGCTAGAAATATCTAAGCTCTCTGGGAGCCCTTTTTCAAATCATTAAAAGGGTTAAAAAAGAAAGATATTAAAATCAAGTTAAGATGGATATTGTAACTTTCCTGAGTTCTTCACTGGGAATCCTGGGACTTGCAACAGCAAGGTGAGCTCCTGGTGACTGCCTGTGCCAGGTGATGATCTAATCTGAAGAATTAAAGTAAATGGAGTGATTTGAAAATAGACAAAAAATTGATTAATTATTTTCTCTAATGGATGTGACTGTGCAATATTTCTAAAGGTCCAGGGGAAACTACATCTGTTCTTCTTTTACTAGAAAAGAATGTTTCTTTTTCTTGATGTTCTTGTGGTCTGGGACCTCCATGAGGGATCTCTTACTCCCTTTTTCCTCACATTACAGAGATGAGGGAGGAATGAAGTAAGATTTTACAAGCTGCAAGCCCTTGAATGGAAGCAGCACAAGGCAACAGCTGGGTGGGACTTCTGCTTTTCCCTGTTTCCCACAGGAGTTTGTCTGTATTCCTATTTCTGCTTTCTTCTGTGGCAGGGACATTAGCTCATAGCTCCTTGTTAGGAGGAATAGAAAAAATGACACAAAATGTAGGAGCCACAGATGAAAAAGGGATAGAGACCTGGAAAGAAGAACTGGGCATATTGAAGACTCGAACAAGGACAGTCAGGGACTCGTATAGACAGGCAAAACAATTAGAGGAAAAGAAGCGAATACTGAGATTGTTGAGAAAATGGAAAAGGAGTGGGAAAAGTTTGAATGAGTAAAGAAAAGCAGAAATTTGTAGGCATGATTTCCTGGATCTGTGTTTCTAGACTATGTTTAAGTAGATTTTTTTTCTTTTTACATTGAAAACATTTGCTCTTGTTTTTTTGTTGCTTGTTTTCTTCTTTTTTAACCTTGCCTTTTCAAGACTGCCTAGGTGGCCTTGCAGTGCACTGAGAATGAGCAACTCAGAAACAACTTTTGTTTATGGAGATGACATTTTTACAAACACATTATAGGGTGTTACTTTCATTTTAACGTGGAATGGAGAGCAAAAGCACAGACAAACTAATCAGAAAGGCTAATCTTGTCCAGCCAGTGAAACCAGCAGTTTGTGCACTCCTTTTGTCCTCATTTGCCCAAATTCTTTCACATACAATAGGAAATTATTTTGCTAAAGATCCATGCCATAACAGTAATCTTGCTGTCAATAAATCCTTCGAGGAATTTTCTTGTTTACTCAAGGAGTGAGAGCTCTAGTTTCAGCTTTCCTTGGCCTATTCATTTCAAATGGAGTTTCATGCAAGGAAAGAAAACCTTTTTTTTTGCAGTTGAAGCAATAGGAAACGGCTGAAGGAATAAAATTGTCATGAGTGACCACTTACTGATGTCTCTCTTCTCAGGCATTCAGCAGAGCAATCATTTTAGGGAGAAATAATTTGCAAGTAGCACCACGTTTTCACTGGACTACAGCCTTGCCACTCATAATCCCTAGGTATGGTCTTTGGTTGGGAGGTCTACTGCCCTTGGTGGGTTTCAGTGGAGTCCAACAGGCTACTTATGTAGGCTTTCTGAGCATTCCAGTCTTCCCCACATAATTATAATGTGCTTTGTCTTCTGGCCAGTGGGGGGAGAGTAGCTAGTATGAGTCATGTGGATTAGAACTTGATATTTCATAATAACATTGGTGGTTTTCAAACAAATTTCTCTCTTTCCCTCTCTCTCTCTCCCTTTGAATACACTGTTAACCAGTTTTTCTTTTCCTGAAGTGAAGGAGATAAAGCAGTCTGTCATCCTCCTCTCAGTCCCCAGTATGGGTGTGGAAACCATTGCACAACATTGTACAGTGAAAAGGTCTGATCTGGGTGCGTGACGTGACTTTGTGCAATGCTTAAATGCAACAGAAGGAAATTGCATTCCTTACTCAGCACTTATTTAACTATTTGTAAAATTATATCCTTGGTCAAATGATTTCTAATTTAATAGCAGGAATAATCTTATAAAATTTTAAAGCTTCATTCTAAATAATTAACACAAAGCATGGGCCAAATGCCATGCATAATAGATCCATTGTTTCTGGCAGGGCTTATATTAGATGTATAACCCAGATATTGAAGGTTTTTTTCCAATTCTGATTTCTATTTTTTTCCAGCTCAAATTACCTTACATGGAAATCAGTCAAGTGACTTCAATGTGAGTGAATGCAAATTCTAGTCCTTTGGACTGTATGATTCTGTTTATTTCTGCCTCATGATCTCCTCCACAAAGCTCCTCAATCCTTTTTTGTTTCTTCTTCTGACTGTGCTTCTTATCAAATTTGCCTGCCATATGAAAATGTGGCTTTTATCTGGACCTCATCCAAGGTGAAATCAGCAGGTCCACAAAAGGTTCAGAGCCAGCTATCACCGACACTACTTCCATCCATGTTCTTTTCAGGTAGTATATTCTGCTTTTATAGTGCTGTTCTGTTTCACCAGAAATAAAGCAAAACCTCCAGCATGGCAGTAAAATCTATTTAATAATCACATTTTGATTTTCCTTTTTACAAGTAGCAGTTTTTCATGGCATTCTTTATCTTCCTGGGATGTGATTCCAGTGGGTCTAATGATATATTGCCAAGCACAAATGGAACTTTAGTTTTCAATGTCACTGTTTTGCTGCTAAAATAAATATTACTGTGAAATGATTTAGTAAGTCTGTACTAAAATAGATGAGAAATGCTTTTCTGACAGCATTAAAAAAGTTGTAAATCCATTCTCTTGGATGTGGAAAATCAGCATTCACAGTGAATATATGAGAATGTTTGCTTCATCCTCATCATTAGACTTCATTGTTTTGAAACATTTGTAAAGAATTGTAAAAGCTTTGATTTAACTTCATTGAACAAGTAAAGTGAATTCTCCTATCAAGATTTCCCCCCCCACCTTTAATCTTTGCATCTAAACCTAAGAACATAATCTGCTCAATGTCTCATTTCAGGTTGCTGTTGAAGTTCCCTATTCATCATTGCACTCTTCAGCTCCCACCTGTTACAAGCCATCATTCAAAAAATTCTGCACTTCATACATTAAACAAGTGGACTCTACTTTCTTCTGCTACATTCAAAGGGAAGAGGCCAAACAAACCCATCTCCTGAACAGCCCTTCAGGGCTCCCCACATTTCCAGTATTTCACAAGAGCTTCAAATTTTACGGGACACAGTGGGACATAGAAGGAATAGCCCCATATGTCACAAGAGCAGGCAGATACCCAGGGGGATGCCAGTGCCACAGTGCAGTACCACTGGCTGCTGGGAGCAAGATCAGTGCCAGCAAGAGCTGTGTCCATCAGAGGACATCCAAAACAGTCTCACTGTACCTGGAGACCTGAGACCTCCCCACACTGAAACTGGATTTGCCTGTAGATCCTTGGGCTCCCACTAAAGTCTCCCCATTTTAAACAACAACCAGTTCAAGCCGCAGCATTTTAAAAACACTTCTATCTTTTTTTTCTGTACATAAGTTACAAACCCCCAAACATTTTCATCTGCTTACTAGCCTTTAATTATACTAACTGCCAATAGATTCTATTACTTGTCAAAAAAATGCTGGCTGTTGTGTAATTTTTTAACTGTGATTGATGAAACATATTTGTGTAACATTAGGTCATGTTTGTCAGAGTTTAACTTCTTGTTTGGCAACTACACCATTAATTAGCAATATTGCTGATAACCTCCATTTTATATAACCAGTAAGCTCTTTTTCTGTATGAGCTGGCAGTGGAAAACAAGAAAAGGATTTTTGCATGGTGCCACAAGTCTGGATAAGAATGACCAGAGAAATACACACAACATTCTACAGGATTACTTACTATCTGTTAAACACTCTTTATTTTTTGACAGGCATTATTTTCTTAGGTGTTCTTATTATGATTTCCTTTCTTTTCAGCATTACAGTACTCTCCTTTGCATCTCTTTTTTGAATGCTCTCTGAGTGTGCAGTGAGGCCAGTAGCATATTCCTGAGGTTGCATATTTCCTGTTGCAATACCCCATTTTTAGCCTCTCACAACTCTTCCAAACTTCCTCCGTATGGAATGCAATTTTCCATCTAACTTCCATCTAACTTATTTTATTTTTCCAAAGAATATTTCTGAATATTTGGAAAAGCTAGAACTGGAGTGCCAGTGTTTTGGGGATAAAGAATATAGTTATACCTCTCTCAGAACTTCACATCTTCTTTTGCTTTAAATGTAGTTTCTTCTAAGATTTAGAGATGTTATATGAAGTTTCACAAAAGGATAAGCCTTATATTAGGAGCTTATCTTTTACTGTCACTATGAAAATTCCATTTTGGTTAAGAGACAGTCCTTTGAAATACCACATTTCTATGGAGAATTTCAAAACATCTCTGTAGAAAGTGGTTGTGGTTCACCAGTGAAAGCCTCGAGAGATGTGACTTCTCCCTGCCAAAGCTTCCAGAGCACATCCAAGGACCTTGCAGCCCTAAGCATGCATATGCTGTTCAGCTTGACATTAGTCATTCTGCACTGCACTTACAAACCTGAAACATGGCAAAAACACTAAGTCCACATCTCAGAGGAGCTTTGTGAAACCAGATTACAAATTGCAATGAAGCACGTGCATGCTGCAATGAAAGGCACTGTAAAGAGCTCTTGAGGATGTGAATAACCCCACTATCACAGCACAGCTTCATCAGTGGAGAAGAAAGACAGCTTGGGTTGTTGTTGTGGTTTAACTCCAGACAGTTTGTTCACCTACACACACCTTCAGTGGAATCAGGAGGAGGAGGATTCGAAAAATAAAGCCCATGGGATTAGACAAGAAGAGTTTAATAACTGAAATGAAAAAAAAAATTAATGAAAGGGAAGAGAACAAAAAGAGAGAAATAAAACCCAAGAGAAACAAGTGATGTGCAATCCAGTTGCTCACCACTCAATGAACAATGCTCAGCCTTCCCCCAAGCAGTGATTGGTGCTTCCTAGCCAGATCCCCCCAGTTTATAAACTGGACATGATGGTCTATGGTATGGAATATCCCTTTGGCCAGTTTGGGTCAGCTGTCCTGGCCATGCTCCCTCCCAGCTTCTCGTGCAGTTCCTCCCTAGCAGAGCATGGGAAACTGGAAACTCCTTGACTCAGGGTAAGCACTACTTAGCAACAATCTAAACATCACTCTGTTATCAACATTACTCTCAAAATGAATCCAAAAAACCACAGTGCTGTGCCAGCTTCTAGAAAGCAAACTAACTCTATCCCAGGTGAAACCTGGACAGCCTTGCACTGAACAATGGAAAGAAAATAAAATTGTGTGTTGTTACTCATTAATTGAGTACAGTCAGGTTTTTGCACTAAGGAGAACCCAGGGAAAGGAAAAAACACCACGAGCATGTGATGAAAGATGGCACCCTAGGACATGTACACTGCCTTGCTGTTTCAAAGTTCCTGGTCATCATTAATTTTCTATCTCCTGAATACTTAATAATGGTCTTTAACCTAATCTGTTTTACCTGTCTCACAACTGATAGGTGAAGAAGAATGCCTTTGTAGATAAAGTGCTGACCTGGGACTGGGAAGAGTAGGCTCCTTTTTGGATTCCACCACATTTGAAGGTGTTTATAGTAGAAACCATATCTATAAAATAACTTTTAAAAATATATAAATTTATATTTATACATGGACAGTTTATTTGCCTAATGTCTATCACATCTATTTAAAGTTCATTTCAAAACCTTTTTGAAAGCTCTTGACTCCTGTTCAGTATTTGTCAGCCTCAGCTGAGGCCTCTAGCTGTCATTTTAAGAGTAACTTTATGAGCTCTGTTCAAAACTCACTGAAACTTAAGAAAGCTTTCTCAGGCATGTTCATGATGGTTGTGGGAATTTCTCTACATGCAAACCACAAGCACTGCAAAAGCTCTGCTTAAAAAATATAAGAAGACAAGAAACTGGTCTTTTTATCCTGAGATGTATTTAAGAGGTTCAAAGTAAAGTAGATGTGCAGTCGTCAGTGGATTGATTACATGCACTAAGAGGCAAAATATGCTAAGGACATTTGCAAGGGGCTGCCAGGTTTGGCTGCAAGAACTTGGGGACCTGTATTCTCTGGCATGAGAGACAGGCAAGAAACCAAGGGGGACATGGCAGGACATGCAAGTGGCACTAGATGCCTTTCAAGAAGCTAGAGTGGTTCTGTACTTCTATGATAGGATTGCAAGCATTTATTATGGATCCTTCTGTGCATTGCTGATGTACTAATGTAGAGTCTGCTGTGGCTTTTCGGTATAATAGGAAGCATAGTCTTAAAACTTTGTCCCAGAACGCAACTCTTTGCACTGGTGCAAAATTTTGCTAGTGAAAAACCATTGCAGTCCCAGAGATAAAACAGTTACATTAATATTGTAGACCTAAATGAAGAAAAAGTTTGTCCTGGTTTTTTTCCCCCCAGTTTATCAAGTCTAGCTGTAAGAATTAGGGCAAAAAGCAGAGAGGAGTGTGAACGAGGCAAAAACAGTTATGCAGTGATTTATTTACAGTCTGACTTTAAGCAAAATTCCCCAGTAGCTTCAGCTTGTGCTTAAAAATCAGACTTCTGACAGATATACCAGAAAGACTTTCTCATAACTTGCAGCCCAGCGGTACTTAGGAAAACGTTTTGTTCCCAAAAGCAACAGTACTAAATCACTGAGCCAGGAGATGTGTTTTGATTAGGTACACAGCCTTCCTCTGACAGCTTTGAAGACCTGCAGTCTAGCAGATGGCAACATAACAAGCACAGTTGTGTTTCTCTTAGGTTGCCTGATAAATCCTGTGCCCTTGGTTTTGACTGTGTGGCCCTTTACAGGAGGAATACGGTACAGAAAGGAGAATGATTCATAGGAAGAGAGAAGCAGATAAACAGCAAGTGTTAGTGTATCTGTCATACACTATACAAACATTCCCTTGCACAGCAGTCACAGCAGTGCTGTGAGTTACAGGAGAAAGAAGAAGTAGATGATATCTTCACATTTTAGTTTACAGCTCAGCGCTGATGACAGGAATTCTCTTTGCTTAAATAGATGAGCCAATAAAAACATATATCCTCTGTTATTCACAGACTATTGCAGCAGCTAGATAGTGTAATTTATTAATAATAAGAAAAAGTCTCTGATGAGAAAAATTCCTCTGTTGCTCCTTTTGGGAAAGAGCAGCAGGAGGACGTCACTGGTTAGGCAAAGGTAGGGTTCTGTTGACTTCAGCACAAGCTCGCTCATGCCTGTGTCAGACCATTTTTGTTGTGACTTGATGGTGCTGAGACACCTCTCGCCAGCCATTCTGAGGACTTCTTGTTGTAGTCCTTCACATACACCTCCTCCTTCTGCACAGCTTTTTTGCTTTATGTAAGCAGTTTCTGTAGGAGCAAAGGGGACAGAAAGGAGGAGGTGTGGCAGCATAGAGCAGCACATCTTTCATCTTTTGGGACACAACCTTGTCAGGGAGCAGTGGGGAGGTGTGCCATGCCAGGAGACCCACTGGAGCAATTACATTTTTGGGAGAAATTATGCCTCTGTACTTCCTCAGTGTGAAGTGGGGGCATAAAGATTCCCCTTCCCCTGCTCCTTGGGGCAGCCCAGCCTGTCTGCTGCCTACCATGCACAGCTGATTTTCCACTTGCACACCTGTCCCAAGGGCATGCTGAGGAAGCCGCCCTGAGCGTGTGAAGGCCTCTGATAGGGACAGCACAAAGGGCTCTTTTTCCATCCACCTTCATCCAAAAGACAGGAGCACAACAGGCTGGTATTTCTGAATACCTCATTGAAAACCTTTTTAAATTCTTCTAGGAATCAAGAAGCCTGGACTTGCTCCCAACAAAGCCAATGGCAAATCCCTACAGATAATAAAGTGAAAAGAGCAACCCCTAAACAGGTGTCCATTTTCATTTCCAAAATGAAAGGTGCAAACTGCCTTTGACAGTTTTTCAACTAAAGCTAATACTCACTTCAGCTTATGTCTGAATGATTTAAAATGCAGCAACATCCCTTTTCCCTATTGTACTCAGACATTCAAGATCCTGGCAAAATATTTGTTTTGGATAGTCTCTATATCCAGTTCCTCTTTTTATCAATAGAACAATATTTATAGAGGTCAGGCTGCCAACTTTGCCAGACAGATGCCCTTTGCATTCAAAAGAAAACATGATTCATCATAAGATCAGGATTTCAGCTGCAAATTAGAACTTTTTTTTGATAGACTGAAAGAGACAAGTCAATAAAGGAAAATTCTTGATAGCTGGAAAGGAATGTCTTCTTTGAGACTGCCAATATTCAGTTTGGATCATTAATATCTCAATTGATTGATGACATTTTTTTTCTTTATCTAATTATATCCCAGAGGCAATGTTTAAAAGAAATGGAAAGATAGCTATAAACAACTGTGCTGTATGAAGGTGTCAGCTTCTTTTTGTTATCTCTTTGAGACCATGAGTATCTTATAATGTATTTGCGCAGCACACAGGACAGAAGTGCTCTGACCCAAACCTGTGATTCTCTAGATACTGCATATAATTAGTATTAAGCACAGTAAGAAAGGTAGCAACAATGAAACAAGCAGAGATAAACTTACAGACTTGTGACTTGTTAGTTTTCAGTGCACCATCATATCATGTACAAAAATAGACTTACTCCAACAGCCACAGTGTGTGACAGTAGGAAAAATAACCCCTGTGCTGGATGAAAAAAATCAGAAG
>VZTZ01022923.1:2929-37613 GCA_013400955.1 Drymodes brunneopygia
GGTGCAGCTGCTGAGCCTGCTGCTGCAGCGCTGCGGCGCCTCCATGGCCCCGTACCTCGGCGACATCGCCCGCGTGCTCCAGGCCACCCTGCTCGACCACTATGCCGAGGTCAGGCGGGAGAGCTGCCGGTGTGCCGCGGCCTGCGCCCGGGCCATGCCAGGTGCGGCTGAGGGATGGGCAGCGCCGGGGGATGTGATGGGGGCTGAGGAAGGGACACCAGGAGGGAGCAGGGATGCAGGACAGAGATGAGAGGTCGCACACACCCTCACAGGTGTGCTTTGCGGGGCTTGCAGGATCTGTTGGAGAAGAACCATGCCCGGAGTGTAGGCTGAGGTGTTAGATGTGGGTAGCAGCAGGAGGAGGGGCTAGGGGAGGGTATGTGGGCAGTGTTCAGCTCTGATACTGTGTAAAGTTAAAGCTGCCTGCTCCGTAAACGCGGCACCATTAGTCAGTTCATAGTGATACAGAAAGCGTGTTGCTCCAGATCTGTCACCCACATAGAGAACGGAATAGAATCACAAAAAGAGAATTACAGAACAGTATTAACCCCCCCCCCAAATGCATTAGTCCATCCAAAATCATCTTGTACAACAACTATTGGGTGTCATGGATATATCCATGCTACCTAGAGTCAGAGAGTGCTTTGGGTTTAAAAGGACCTTAAAGATCATCCAGTTCCACCCCCCTACCATGGACAGGGATGCTGCCTGCTACGGCAACTCACATGGTTGATGTTTCTGTCTTTCTGCCCTCACAGAGCACTTCCACATGCAGTCAGAGTCTCTGATAAAACCCTTAATGCAGACGATTTCCCACCAACATTACAGAGTTCGTGTTGATGTGATCCAGGCTACTGGAGCAGTGATACAGTTTGGGAATGGAAAGTCCGTGGATGATGTCCTGTCTCATCTGGCACAGAGGTTATTTGATGAGATTCCCAAGGTGTGCTTTTCTTCCTTCTTTTCTTGGTATTTGTTTTAAATCTGTTCAACACCCATCGCTCGGGGTGGGTTTCTTGGTGTTTCTCTCCCTGCTTCTCCAATTTTCAGCCATCATGCATTCAGCTGAGATCTGTAAATATGTCTGTTGTGGTTTAATCCCAGACAGAAATTAAGGACCACACAGTCCCTTGCTCACTCCCAGCTCGTGTCACCTCTCCTGGCATTGCTCCCTTAGCTGTTTGTGCAGAGCTCAAGACACCCAAAAGTCCTTGAGTTAGGGTAAACTCTGCTTAGCAACAGGTAAACATCAGTGTGTTATCAGCATTGTTCTCACACTAAATCCAAAAAATAGCACCATACCATCTGCTGAGGTGAACTCTGTCCCAATTGAAACCAGGACAATGTCCCATCCAGCCTTTATCAAATGTAAGCTATCCCAAACCAATGCTGGTGGCTACTGTCTAGTTCAGCAGGGTGTTGAAGATTGTAGGCACCTTTTTGTTCTAATGGGTGCCTTCAATTCTGTCTTAAATTCTCTCTCACATCTCTCTGGGCCTTGATTCTCTGGTCTTTTCAGATTCTGTGGCCTTAACAAACACAGTATGGGTCCCTTTATAAGATGCAACTGAAGCAGTAATTTTAAAATTAATCTTTCCTTTGTAGTGAACAGAGAAAATTTTCTTCTGGAGATGTGCTTGGAAAGCTACAAATTCCAGAGAAATGTACATTTCTTACATTCTCAGGAAAGAATTAACCATGAGAATTTCGTTTTCTGAGTTAGGTCTGTATTTTGGCTTCCTCTCAGAGCTGTGCTTTTGTGCAGCAAGCAGTCTAAGAGTGAAAAATGAGAATGTGATTCCTTGGGTGTTCCTTATGATGCTTCCTGCAAGTGAGGAAATGCTGGGTTCTTGCAATTTCTTCTGAGACAACTGATGTGCTTCACCACATCTTATATACAGAAAATATTATTTTAAATATTTTTCTGTTATTTTCCTGACATATTTACAGTAGTTTTTTTGTATCCCTGTAGGTACGGCACGCTGTAACAACTGTCATTGGAGAATGGCTGTTGCACCTACGAGACAGATACTCCTATTTTCACAAGCTGATCCCTCTGTTACTTGGCAGCTTTACTGATGAAATTCCTGAAAATACGTAAGCGGAACATTTTGGGTTTTTTTCCCCCTCCTTAAATAGATGTCAAAGAACTGTTCCTAAGTTCACAGATTGTCTTTCTTGGAGGACAAAACCCCCACTTTTGTTTGTTTTTAATTAGATTGAAAATGTTAACATTATCTTCATTAACTTTTGTTATACTGTCCTTTTATGCTACATTCAATTAAGTGTGAGAAAGACAAAGACAGGGGTGGACAGAGATAGAATTATCCCTTGGGAGAAGAGGCCTCTGTCCACTGAGTACAAAAGAAGTATAAACTCTCAACTTAATGTGCTTCCCATCCTTCCAGCTGAATTTAAGTGGTCAGCTTTTCCAGAAGTCTCATTTTAAAGTGTTTTTCTTTTCGGGCCGTAGTGTTCTAAAACTCTTATTTTATATCTAGGAAACTGGCTTGGAGCTACTGGGAAAAGATAGGCTTGCAGTGGGAGAAAGAGAATGAAGATGATTTGAAGGATAAGATGGATTTTGGTGTTTCACCCTCTCATTATCCCAAAGGAGGTAAGTGTTGCTCTGAAAGTGGGTTTTGCTTCCTGAATAATCTCCAAGAGCTGCAGTGCAGAACTGACAGCAGAGCAGGATGTGTAATATTCATTACAACATGTAATATTAATGGAGAGAGGTAGCACATATAAAAAATACATAATTTATTTCTATAAAAGTATTTAAATTGTTTCTATTAAATTTAATTTTTAAAAACTGATTGTTCAATAGCCTCTTTTTTCTTTTCATTAATCCAAACATTCATTTTGGAGAAAGTAAATGAGGCTGCCTATGCTGAAAAAAAGGTAAAGCAGTGGTGAAGAAATAGCAGTAAGTTCTACATCAGGCAGCAGCCAGGTGTACAGTGGGCACAGAAATGACTGGAAAGGAAGGCAGGAGGAAAGAACCTGTGAGCTGAGTCCTCGAATAATGAGTACTGGTCACAGCATTAATGATCCAAATAATTGGTGTGGAAGAAAAATTTGCAATGAAATTATTTCAGACTTCTCTGTGAGACACTGGGATGCTACCTAAAATCTGCCAGTGTACATGAAGAATGTGGGAACAGAGTAATTCCCTTTATTATACACAAAACCCCCAAGATATGCAGAATGGGTTGTTTACTTTTTAGCACCATATGATTTATAGGTGGCTTTCAAACATTGTGTTTGCAGTAGCCTGAAGCTTGTTTCCTGTCTTGGGTTCACAAAGTTAATGTTTAAAAATATGGATATGGGAGTCAGGGGGAGAGGGAGTTTAACTGGCCCATTTATTGATTTCTGTACTCATATTTAACTGAACAAAAACTCTTTTGGTGTGAAAGAACAGGTTCATGCCTGACTTGTGCCTACATGACAATCACATCACAGAATACCCAGCAGCAAAATCCTTTCCATGACAGTGGGTTCCGGAGTTCTTTCTTCTTTGAAATTACACTTCTTTTTTTTTTCTTTAAAGTTGTTTTACTCAGTAATGCTTGAATGAAAGGGGAAGCGCTTCATAATGGTGACTGGTTTGACAGAACTGTTTAGCTTTGAAGGCAGGCAAGTTGATCTGTCATCCTTCCCAATCTTTTTTCTTTCCTCTTTATTTTATATCTAATTTTACCTCAGGGGTTTGGAAATGCTAAAGAATGCTTTTACTTCCACTAGTCATGGCAGAAACATGTTTCTTCTTCTGGCAGTCAGAGAATCTTTTAACAGACATAAACTGATGGAGTTGGGTGTCTAAACTCCAGTCACTTATTTTGCAATGACCATGATATAGTGAAGGTCATAAAAGGTTTAATTTCATTGTCCTTGGAACAGTGATTACCATTTTTACAGCTGATGGAGTTACCTGGGTCAGTTTTGTCTTGGTGTGTGTTGGGGTTTGTGTGTGGGTTTTGATGGGGCATTTTAGAAAGTGATATCTACCAATTGCTTCATAATTAAATGATATGGGATCTCCCAAATAATCTTCTTATTACAATAAATGTGCTTTGTGAATTTGGGCAGCATTCCAGCCCCGCATTAAATTGAATTTTCCTGCATTTTTCTCAGTAGAATGATGCAGGCTTGAATGTGACATATATGTGTATTTATATGTATGTGCACATGTAGCTAAAGAATATTTTAAAGAAATTACTTGATAATTTTAGACTTAAGTCCCAAGTTAATGGTGACTTTTAGGTATCATTTCTTGATGCTTATCTTTACTTCCAAACTGTATGTCTTATTAATAGTCAGGCTTGATGTGATAAGTAGAAGAAAAATCAGAGGAAAGGATGATTGACTGCTTAATCCTATAGACACAAAACTTTATCAGAGACACTAACATACCTTAGTTTCAAGTCATAATTTGTGGTGACTGTGTATAGATAGTTGTTATGATATGTTTATGATATGTTATGATGTGTCCTTTCTGTTTGCTCTCCACAAACATTTGGTTGGTTTTTTGGGAGGGGGATTTGTGTTGTTTTTTTTTTTTTTAATATGATAATGGTGCATTTTAGCACTTCGTTGCCATTTCTTGTAACTTTAGTGTACTGGAATATTTTTTTCCAACTGCGAGCCTGTAGTACATTTTACTTAAGTAGCTTTGCCCAGCTGTCAGACTAATGGACCTGCCATGGGAGCCCCTGCTTTGATCTCCCAGTGACAGATCCTGCAGGTCAGAGGGACCAGAGGGACACCTCATACCTGGTGTCATCCAGGCAACTGCACAGCTTGCACTGAGCCCAGCACTCATTGCCTCAGGATACAGGTGCAGACAGTTTATAGCAGGGAAGTCTTTGACAGGAGTAGCTACAGGGATAAATGCCTGCATTTGAACATCTGAAATGAAGGAATTGCTGATAAAGAATGGCCCAAATTCTTCAAAGAAAATTCTGCCTCGGGTCAAATAGGATGCCAGTCTGTATTTGCTCTCTCAAGTTGATTTCTTTATTTGACCTTTTGCTACTCATTGTCAGTTTTCATAATCCAGAATGTTTCCTCCATTGACGAAAGAAGTGGCAATTCATGTCCTGATGCTTGAATTTTATTTTTTTCCCTAGTATTTCATAGGTCTTTCTAAGTCTAAATCCTCAGAGCATTTACTTTAGTCAATTTTCATTTTAGCATTTGTAGTTACACAGGCCAGTGCAGGAAAATATTCTGAGACACCTCAGTCATTTTCTTCCTGAGCATTTACAGGAGAACTTTGTATCAGAAATAAAAAATGCATTCACACATCCCATGTATTTTGACACCTCATAATGAATAATGTCTCTTTCTTAAAACAGCATGTGAACATTGGGAGTGGCAATTATGAAATGGTGCTTCTCAAAGACCAACTTTTCAGATTTTGTTTGTATAAGCATATACAGTGTTAAGAAAAGAAAATAGACTGTAGGAAAAAAATTACTAAAAAAGTTTGTTGCTGCTCTTAGGAAAGGGCTGTCCCAACTTTATCTGTAAAGTACGGAAGAGGACCTTGGTTAGATGACTGTGATATTGGTCAAGTTGCTTTTCTGAATCTCAGTGATTTATAAATTAACTAACTAGTAAGTCTGATGATTCTAAAGACAGTACAGTAGGCATTTGTTGGGAAAGGTAAGTTTATTATTTCTCCAGAAGTCCACATCCTTTGTTGATACAGGGAATGTGTATTTGTAACACTTTAGAGTTCTGTTCAAAATAAAAAGACAACCACAAAAACTCACTTTCCACAGAATCGTTACAAATTAAATTCAATCTTAAGAAAAAAATATATATATTCCCCCCAACTCCTGTATCATCTTCCATACCATTTTAAATGTATTATTCAATTTTTGAGACATTGAAGAAGCACTTCAGTGAGCTGCTTTTCCTGGAAAAGCCTTAGAAAGGAGATTATATAATAGCTGTGGTTTTTAAGACACTATGAATCTGTTGGCCTGATCTATTACACAGCATCTGTACAAGTCATAGTTCAGTGCCTTTTCTGCCTTCAATTTGCCAGATACACTTTTAACCTTTTCCTTTAGAGGGCACAATTGACATTGTCTGTTTTATTGCAGCTCGTGTCTTCTGTACTGTTTGTTACCTACCTTCTTTCCTCCTCCAAATTATATTTAACTCAGCATGCAAAAGTCTTTCTTCTGTTTATCTGTGTGTGTTCCAGTTTATTTTTCATGGGATTTGTGTTGCTATTAAAATTTTCTGGAAATTATTAAGCTGTGTTTTCTAAAGTGGGTAAAGAAATTCATTTCAATTCTCTTTCACTTCTCCTTCTGTAAACATTTTAAAACATGAAATCTAAATCACTGTCCAGTAATAAATACGTAAATATTCAAAGAGCTCTGTGGAGAAACTTGAGGAAATGCAACTTACACAGGTAAATTCCTCAGCAGCATTTGGAATATTTTGTGCTGTGCTGAAGCAGACACCCAGAGCTCTTACCTTGCAGCTTTTAAACTTTCTGAGGATTATTATTCATTGGCTTTTCCTTTGCTATATCTTTTGAGGTTGTTTATGTTTTTCCTAGAGACTCGACCAGGACTGGGTTGTCGGGAACTTGTGTCAAGAAACCTCTCCAAAATTCTCCCAGGTCTCTGTCATGATTTAACAGACTGGGTTGCAAGCACAAGAATCAAAGCATCCCAGCTCCTGTACACATTATTGCTGCATGCAGAAGATCACATCACCCAGCACATGGAGCTGCTGCTGAGAACTCTGTACCAGGCGTGCTCGGATGAAGAAAGTGAAGTGGTTAAAAATGTAAGTTTGATTGTTAAAGTAGCTGTTGTACACTGAATAAAGACTTTCTAGTCTTCAGTCTGTCTTCTGAAGGTTGACTTTACCTTAGGTCACTGGAAATTGCTCATGACTGAAGGATCAGGCTCAAGTTTTTATGGATGTTAAAAACATGAACATTACACTTTGCTCATGTGTTAAAATAAATGTATTCCTTAATTATTGGTACGAAGACCAATAGGAAAGTTATTTAAATACTGTTTAGTTTGTATGCCAACCCCATGAAGCATTGATAATAATCTCTCTCAGAATTATAATCAGTGGATTAAAGTGTAAAAGCCTTGGGGCAACCAATTCAATGTAAAAAAATGTGCAGGTCATGCCCTTTCAAATTAATTTCACTTATCTTCCCCTGCTCCATAATCCAGCCATATACTGAGATATGTTTATTCCATGTGATACCCATATTCGGTGTTTGAATCCTTGACTTAATGCTTGGAAAATGCAGAAGGGGGTTATGAGAAATAATTGGTTTCATTTTTTCTAACAGTTGATTCTTTCAACACTGATCAACAAACCAGTAAAACAGATGCAGTTGAAGACATGAGATAAATTTAGCAAAAGAAAGACAGGTGGTACAAATGCTTTTACAATTTTAAGATAAAATCTGCTGTTCCTGTTTCTACCCAAGGAAGAGAACATATGTATAACAAAAATATATCCACATGACTTACTCTGAAGTTACAAATTTTATTGCTTTGGTAAATTGGAAGAATGTGTTCTACTTACTGGATGCAAATAGTCCAACCCTAAATCAGGCTCTTCTATAGGTTCCTGCTCTCAGTTGGACTATAAGAAAACCTAAATAATTAGGGCAAAAAGACTACATAGCCCTGCTGTCCTGTCAGATTTCCTATCAAGAGCTTATTGCTATAAATCTAAGATCAAAAGTATGTGTTCAAGCAGCACACAGCTGTCCCTTGCCTTTTATTGACCATACCTGTCTCTTTCTTGGAATTCCACCACTAATCTTCTCACAGGTGCTTCCAAGAGATTTATTCCCAGTTAGGAGATGATTTCAGTATTTAATTATACCTTTCCTTGTGCCAAACATAAGATTCAGCAACTTTTGATTTTGAGTGCCTTTTATCTCTTAGTGATGCAGCTTCCCAGGGTGTTGTGATAACCTCCTCTATAGTTTGTCACCAACTTGGAAAATTTCTTTCTCCAGCCTAGTAATACCAAATGAGATCCTTTCAATTTTTCCCCCTGTTAAAAGGAATAAATTGATCCATAAAAATGTGTCAAATCATATTTTTGAACTCCTTAATTTTATTGTCCAGTTTTCAGAGCACTAAGAGTCTTTTTCTTTCTCTATGGCAAATATGGAGGAGGATGGGGTTCACATCTACACAGAGTATGTGACAACTTCTTCGAGTCCTCTTTGTGAAAAGAAACAGCTCTATAAAGTGCAGCTTTAAGCTGTAGAACTCATGACTATGTGCTTCCACTGAGACTAAAAAAAATAGCATGATTCAAGTACTAATTAGGTGCAAAAAAAGTCATAGCTAAATGGATTAAAAATGATAGAGAAAGGGAGATAAGCTTTCATTTTTGGGGAAATGAGCCAACCATTAAATCCATGGGGTAGGAAGAAGTGTTCCTGTTGCATCAGTAGTTGATTGTTTCTTTATTCATGCACATGATTGTCAACATTGGGCATCAGTCAGGCAGCAAGCCCTCGTGTGGTGGTATTTCATGGGGAATACATCCTGATAGGTCTGCAAGGCAGGGATGGGATCAAAGGGTGTCACTGTCATGGGGGATACACAGAAATTTAAGTCTTTTCAGTTGAAGAAGTAAGATGGAAAGCAGTGGGCAGCTCGCCCATGGCATTGCTTCCACACTTAACCAGATCTGTAATGTCAGCTTCAAGGTATAATACAATAACAAAAAATTCCTCCCTCAGGTTTTTACAGTTCCAGCTTTTAATAAATGGGGGGTGGTGCATTAAGGGCAAGCCTCAGAACAGCAGTTGAGGGACAAAATGCTAAACCACTAAATGTGCAACATCTGGTTATTCTAAATTGGAAACTTTATTGCAGTGAAGCTGTACATTTTGTTTTTGTGCACTGCTTTCTCATGGAAGTTTGTGTGATGTGGGGAAGGCTGCTTGCATGCCTTATTATGTGCTTACTGAACACGTCAAGAAAATTTCTTCATGCATATAATCATTACTGAGCGAGTGGAAAAGGCCTACAAGGCAACTGCTGAAGCATTTAAAATAACAGCTGGAATCATAAAAAGAAAAAAAGCCATGATACGTTGAATGGTCTTTGGGTTTCCAGGAAAATCTTCAAGTTATTCCTGTTCTTTTTCCAGAGTGTGAAAGCGGCGGAATTGATTGGAACGTTTGTCAGCCCTACGGTGTCTCTGAAGTTGATCACCCCGGCCTTTGGGCAGACACCCAAAGCATCCTGTGTGATGGTTCTGGCTGCAGTGATTCGAGGGAGCCCAAAAGAAATCTTACAGCCCCATGTGACCCAGCTTGGCAACATGCTGTCACAGGCTGGAGTCTGTCAGCGATCCGAGGAGGTAAGGAAAGCTCCAAAACACAGCAGGATACAGGCTTTGACCAAACTACTTTTTCATTTACTCTCCCTAAATGCTCCCATTCCTATCCCTCCATGGCACACCTGTCTCAGGATATAGTTGTGGATGTGTGTCTGAGTCAAAACAGGATCTTCCCATTCTTCCTGGGCCATGTTGTGGTCTCCTGGGCAAATCTGCTGCTTCCAAAATCTTACCAACAGTCTGTCCTCTCAGCAGATGTAGGATCAGGTTTGAGAACTGTAAAGGACTTCATACAGTGGTAAGAAAATGAAGAGGCAAGGCAGGGAGAGAAGCAGCTGCTTAGTAAGTACTGTACTAACAAAGGACTACCCTGGCTGGTCCTGAGGCTGAGTTTAACCCATGTTTGGAAATTCCTTGTGTTCACAATCCAAACAAGATCATGCATTTCAATCCTCATTAGTAAAAATGACTGAGATTTTTTTATATTTTATTGTAATTGGTATGTCAGGTTTCCCAAGATTCCCTCTCAATGATATCTGATTTTTGTTTTGTATTCTTATTTTCCATCTTAAAAGGAAGGTACCAGTACTTTATGTGCACATTTAGGAGCTTGTTTTGTGGACTTTTGGGCTTGGTTACTTCTCTTTTAGTGAAAGTCTAGAAGGAAGACCTTTATCAAATAGAAATTTACATCCAAGTGTATCCTTAGTTAATAGCTGAGCCCAAAGGCCATTTTTATTTTAGCATTTGAAGAATATTCATCAATTGCTATATAAGGAGATGAGAGATTCTCTTAAACATGGAATGGATATTTTTTAACCTGCAGGATTTTTTTTTCTTCCCATGTTCAAATGTAGAAATAGATCTGCTAGAGATGCACAAGAGGAATCCCTGTAATTTTCCCCACAAATAAAATCCTGGCTTTCATTCCACCAGAGGTTTGTTAGACCTCTGCTGTTAAGATGACCAAAAAAGGGCCAGTGCTGTGCCTTGAGGAACTCTGACTTCATCTCAGATGTAGGCTTCCCTTAAAACAGTTATTCATGTGTGCAGACTGAATCTGGCCTAATTGTCTTTTTGAGCCAATGTAAGATATACATTTCAAGTCCTTCCCTCATTAGGTTTCTTCTCTAATGGAATATGTACCAGTGATGCAGGAATTAACCTTAATCTCCATGAAGCCTGTGATGATTAGGAGCTCATATAAGTGGAAGCACTATAACCTGATTGTTCAAATCACAATTCCCTGAGGTGTAGCTGCAAAATTGCTAGGAGGTTTAAGCTTACCACTTCCATTTGGCATTAGCTCCAGGAGTTCAGATCCCTCTGCAGCTGAAGGTTTGGCAGAATTGTTCCAGCCTTTAGTCCTGGAAAACAATCTCTCTGTATTTTAGCCAGCGAATGCTGCACAGACACTGTTTAGCTAAGGATTGACCATGTCCATGAGATTAATAACACTTATGGCTAACCTATTCCTAGACTTGATTTATTTTTGTGGAGTAAATCTGTAACAATGGCCCCTTCTGTTCCCTGACAGCTCCATGGATATCTGATGCACTTTATCATAGAAGTCATGGCAAACTAACTGACAACAGTATTGACTTCAACTGGTATCAGTTGGATCAAGATAAAATTAATTATATGGCATCAAATGAGATAAATTGGCTGGGATAAAAGCAAACTCTCAGGTTTTCTTGGTTTATGTATTTAGCTGTCATTGTTCATCCAAAACAGTCAAACATGGAATAATATTTCAAAGAGTTGTAACAAATCTGTTATTAATTAACGAATTGCACTTCAGAAAGAGAAAGTACTATCAGCAAGCACTCTAAAATGCTTTGATGTTTTTAGTCATCATTCACCAGTGGAACCATTGTGTGATTTAGAGCAGGGTCATTTATTTTGTTAACAGGACAAATACAAACAAACAGTATGGGAGGGAGATTATATTGTATTCTATAAAATTTAGGATATAGGTAATTAGAAGAACTAACATGAAATTACCAATATGTTGTCAATGTAAGGGATTATAAAGTGCTCAGATTTTATTACTGTCATTTCTCATATCTCTCCTTTAAATAAAATGTTATATTTGCTAAGAAAACATAATATATATGTGCTTTTATTAATAAACAGGTCTTTTATATGGAGCAGCTGCTTTATTGTGTGCAAGCATTGATTGAAGTGTGCCAGGAAGACTGCAAAGAAATCAGCTTGCAGCTAATGAAAGTTTTGGTGACCATAATGGCAATACCATCTTCTCAGGACCTTAAAGAAAAGGTAAATTATGAGCTGCTTTAATATTTTGTTGTGTTCTTGTCTTTTCTTCTTGATAAGACACTTTGTGTAAACAGAGCCATAATTATTTGTGGGGAGTGTTTGTGGCTAGTCTGAGGTCGTGCATCTCTCACTGTACAGACTGTACATGGGTAGTACCAGAATTAAGTCTGAAGTTGGGTTTACAATTTGAGACAGCAGAGCCTGGAAAATTATGTTTCTTCATAACTTTGATTAAAAGCTCATAGAGTTAAAATACATTCTGGTTCCAGGAAAGGCCCTGGAATTCAGTTTTCTTTTGTGGTCAAAAGCATCTAGTGTGGGTCTGTAACTGCAGTTACAACTGGAATTTTTTTTTTCTGTAAGTGTGTTTAGGTTAGGTTTCAGAGTAAATGGCTTAAGGTGCATTACTGGAGCATGGGAATCTGGGAGCTGGATGGGGGCAGCCTAGAAGAGCCTTTATTTGGGTGGGTATTAATCACCTGTCCACAGTTTAGGTAAAGTTTTAGAACAAGAAGTGTCCAAGATTTTATGTTTGTATTGGATTCTGCAAAGCCTTGGGCATGCTAGTGGTGCTGGTTGAACTGTTGATATTTACTTTTTGGTGGATATAAGTCACTGAGTGTTTGGTTATATGCAGGAAAAAAACTGAAATTTATTTTCTGCCTATTAAAGAACAATTCACCTAGAGGTCAAAAGTACTACTAGCCTTAAAAATGTGATGGTTTCATAGTCGTTTTTTCATCTTTAGCCAAAGATCAGGCTGATTTTACAGTAGTTGACCTTTTTACCTCCCCACAAGAAACAAAAGTTTAAATGTCACAGGAATGCTTTAAAATCAAGGACAGCTGTACATGCCCAGATAATAGATGAGCTTTTCTGGCTCAACATTATCTCACCCCCTTATTTTTCTCTTCCTCTTTCTTCCCCGAGCTAAATATCATATAAATCAGCGAGCCATCCTCGTGCAGTACAATTATGACCTATCCCAGTTGATTTTTTTCAAACACACACCTTAAGTGCAGTGGCTATTGTACTTCCTTTCCTCTTGCTCCCAGGCATGGAGCTCCAGAGGCCTGGGTAGCATCAGTATTTATGGCCCCAGAGCTGACAGGCTGCCTCCGAGGAGGCGTTCGCTCTGAGAGCTCCTCGGAAAGAAATAAAGTGGAACAAAGCTTGAAACAAGTACTGAAATGACTTTGCAGGTCAAAGAGGGGTGGGGTGATGATTTGTCTTATGGAGAGTGGGATTTGAGGAGGGTTGGAGTTTTTGTTTCTTTGCTTGGGGGGGTTTTTTTAGACAAAAAATCAGTCCTTGAACAGATGGATGTGGAGTATTTTGTGGTATCTTGCCTGTTTATCCCTGCAGTGGTCTATAAAGTCAGCAGTGTCCATTTAAAACCTTACAACTTCATACTCCTATGAAGAAAGCAGTTTTGTGGAGATAAATCCTGAATTTTATAAACGGAAAACTTAATCTCCTGAGATTATTAGAGGTTTAAGATGTTCTTGCAGTTCCAGATGATTTTTTAAGTTGACAGTACTTTGGATGAGAATCCTTTTTCTCATTAGCCTTTCTTTCAGCTAGACACATCCAAAATCTGGCAGTGAGATTACATAATTGCAATATTTCAAAATTGTCACAAAGACAAATACGGCTTGAATTTTATTTTTTTTACTGATTATTCTGTAACTTCAAAGTGAGCTGTACAGCTTGGAGAAGGCAAGAAGTCCCTGTTAAAATAGCTTAAGAATGTGTAGAACAAAAGTATCACAGCTGCTGTACGAGTATGAATTTTTTGTTCAGAAAAGAAATCTGTATTCAGACTCAAAAGATTTTGAGCGTAAACATAAATTATTCAAAATTTTGCACTGTGGGACTTTAATCTAGGCTTTATTGTAAGGGGACAGAAGGCCACTGAGATAGTGGAGACCACAACTGCTGTGACCTGATGGTGAGCACTCAGGTCTGGCCTGATTTTTGGCTTTGTGCCCATTTGCTTGGGGCTGAGGGAATGGACCAGAACCACCAGCTGAGCACAGCAGAGGCACCAGGAGGAGGGAGGGTCACAGCCCCAAAGACACTGAAGCTGTATCGGTTGAGTCTGTCAGGCATGATTTGAGCTTGTCAGGGACTTAACTGGTGACCTGAAGATAAGGTTTTATTTCATTACCAGTGCCTTGTGCTATCCTGGCTCTTCTTTCAGCACACTGATTATTAGCAGGAAAATATTGTGTTGTTAAACTTGTTAGCTTTCAAACAGAGGAAAAAAATCATCTTTGCTATTTATTTTTATTTAACTGTGAGATGCTGCTTAATGAGAAAATATGCACCAGTCTGCTGGCATATTTAATTTATTATCTTTTTTTTTTTTAATTGCACTCTTAAAACCACAGAATTTACTTTAAATCATATGTGAACAATGTATTTTGTATCTCTTGTTCAATGGAAAAAAAATCTTGTGTGTTATGGTAAGATTAATAATGAGGAGCAGTTTCTGTCCTGAAACATTCTGTAAAGTGTTCCAATTAATTTACAAGTAACTTCTATGTAAAATATTCATTTATCTGAGTTGTTTTGGCTGTCTGGCAGAATGCTTCCATAAAGGAGAAATCTATTGTGCTTGAGGCAGGCAAACCTGCTTTAAGAGTAACCTTTGTCCTTAGCAAATCCTGATTTATTTTTTTTTTCCTTTGAATTCTCATTTATTTTCTCCACATCTGGTACTTCCATAAAAACATCTTTGTCTAGCAAGTGATTAGTCTGGAAGAGTCTAAAGGTCCTAGACATGTTTGAGCTAACTTGTGTGGTTGAGTTCAGCTTAAAAATATTGAAAATATGAGTACAATTTGTAGTTCTAGTGCAGCACTTGGAGTCAAATGATGTCACTCCCAGCACTGCAGTTCATCTTCCCCTGCTGGAGCTGGCTCTGCTGGCAGCACACATTATTCCTCAGTGAGGTGCCTTGCTCTCCTTTCTTGATTCACGTCTACTGAAATCACCAAGACTGCAGATCCTGCTCCCAGCACACTTTTAATCTCTTCCTTGGAGAAGTTTTATACCTCTGGTAGGAGCCTTCAGGAACTGTAAAAGCAAATTTTTGTTTGCTTTGAAATACATCTGCTGCAAGTGATTAGGAAACTCTACAGGCATCCTTGCCAAGCATGCTCACGTCTGGAATTCATTTAGTAGTTCTTTATACATGTTTCATTTGTACATGTTTTATTTGCATGTCTCATGGAATAGGCTTAACTCTAAACAGGAAGAAGATATTTGATGTAGTAGTGAGTTTTGGTACTTCTAAGCAGCAGAAGCTGAGAATTTCAAAATGAGCCTGCCCAGCTACTATAAAGAAAGAGCATCTTTCAGTATTAAAACTGGGGGGAGAAAAGGGAGAGGGGAAATGCCATGTCTTCTCTTAACTACAACAGCAATAGTTTTTGGAAGCTGCCATGGCTTGGAATTGTGAGAAATTCCCCCTATGTTAATGTTTTAAAGCATTCTTAAATTAAGGAGAAAAATCACTACATCTTTGAAACCACTAAGAGCCTTTTTTATGATGTGGTTAGTTTTTGGATAGGTCTGCACACGGATTACAGACTCTCTCATTTGGCTGTTAGGTTGCTCTGTTCCTCATTATTTCATTTTGAAATCAGGACAAATGTTTTGCTTCAAATAAAAGTTAATGGATGTAGTATAGACAGACATTAAATATCAGTCTTGATTGTTTAGTAGAAACTATGAAAATTTTCCCATGTCCCGTCTGTTCTTACACAATGAATTTTAAAGGTTTGGGGGTTTTTTTCAGTGGTTTGAGTTAAGTATCCTGTGTCTGTTTTAACAGGTGGAGAAAACAATGTCTTCATTAGCTGAAGTGCAGCAATTGGAAAGTTTTCATTGTCTCTACAAGCAGCACATAATTCAGCTGCTGGAGTGGGTTTCAGGGTCGTGTGAAGGCTGGACCTGCTATTCCCCAGAAGTGTTGCAGTTCGAGGTCATCGCAACTCATTCAGGTATGACTTATTTAATTCTGGAAAAAATCCAGTCAGAATCTCCACATCCTGCAGACAACTTGTGTTTCGTAATGAAGAGTGTAATATTCAGAACCTTCACAAGAACATGATGGAAAGCAAAAGAAACGTTGAAGCAGCTCATATTCCCAAAGATTCCATGGCTGCAGGGACAATGCTGAAAGCACTGAAGGAAAAGTGCACTTTCAGGTGAATTAAATAGGTGAGGATTAAGGGGAGACAAACTGTTGTAGCTTGTGTCCAAAAATCCGTCTTTTTTTCCCACCTATTCACTAGTCTTTCAAAGGACACCACCTCTCTCTAACAAACACTTCCTCACTGTTCAGCACATGGCTGGGCAGAGGTGAGAGACACTCTGCTGTACATCTCACACACCTTCAGTCCTGCACAGTGAGACTCCTCTGCCAGGGGACATGGTGACAGGCAGTGCTTTTCACCCAGACACCCATTTTGAGATTATTAGAATGTAAGGTCCTGTTTATTTAGTTTTTGCTTTCTGTTGGTTGTAAGAGGGATGGAGACAGTCACTTCAGTGAAGTATCACTGTGGCTACTGCTCATAGTTAGATGTGGACTGGTATATTTTAAAGGAATGCATCTTCTGCATTTATTCCTTGAATCTCAAAAAAATCCTCATCAAACCTATGTGAAGCACCCACTTGCTGGTTTGTGCAGCAACCAGCATAAGTCCATTTTTTGGTTTTCATCTGTGGAAAGAACAAAAAGTTACTTCAGCACAAGATTTGAGAGGCCAACTTCTCTGTATATTTGTGCTCCCATTTCCATGACTGAGGGACTTCTAGACAGTTGTCTCTGTTTTCCTTAATGCTAAATAAATCATCAAATGTCTGGGCAAACATTTTGGCTTGCACCCAACACTGGTAATATGCTATTGTCTGTGTTTTCTGTCTGACACAGCAGCTCCTAGAGCTATTTTTTTTTCTTTCTTTTCATTCCCACACATAATGTTGTTTTTAATCAATTTAATCAGCTTTACTCAATTCATATTTCTCAGTTTTTGCTGTTTTTCAGGAGCGTATGCTTAAGCTGAAATTAGCAATGTAGTTTATTTTGTTTATTTTCCATCTGTTGAATTTGCTGTTATCAGTTTGACATAGTAGTAGTATCTTGTGAATGTCTCAGAACTCACATGAAGCAATGTATCTTGAATAAATGCTGTGAAAATAAAGACCTATTTGTTGGCACAGACATTTAGCAAACTGCAGTTCAACACCCTGTATTGCTTAAGTCTAGACAGTGAAGATTTGGGTTTTTTTCATTATTATTTTAAACATTAAATTTCCAGATACTATTAAATGCTACTGAGCTTGGTTTGGAATCTTGAATACTTCAATCTGTCCATCTCATGCATGGGAAATATTCTTGTCATCATAAATACCAGTGTTGTGTCTCCTCTGGAAGGGTTTTCTGAGTTAGTGGAGTTGAATGGAATGTGCATCTTAAGGATGCAAAACTGAAGAAGTTCCTAAAGGAAAGTAATTTGTTACAAAAATAGAGCAGAAAGAGCATTCTACAGTGAGAAGCTTGCAGAACAAAGCATGTGTGCAGTCTTTATGTACTCTTCCTCTTTAAAAGCAGGCAGATGTTAATCATTATCAAGGAGAAAGGCACAAATTTCCTTCAGTTGTGGGAAAATAACTTCTTAAAATGTTGGGATAACAGCTTAGAGATTTGTTTGTTTATTGTTTAAAGGTAAAACCAGAATTCATCACAGGATGTGAAACTATTAGGAAAGTAAAGAGTTAATTTAGAAGATATTTTTATTTCAAATAGCTCCTGAAATTCATATATTTTAGATTATCTTATAAGATGAAAATAAGCATTATTTAAACATGGAGAAGGAATGCTGCTGCAGTAATTGTATCATGCAAGTTTTGAGGCTGATCCTTTCAAACAGGCCCTTTCCTGTGCCTCCAGGGGTCATGAACATCTCAAATGCTGCATGTGGAAAAACTTGAAAGAAGAAAAAAGTGCAGTTAACGCTGCTGTGTCCAGAGGTGTCAGGGTCATGCCAGATTCAGTGTGGGTTTTTCATTAAGTTTATAAAACCAAAGCTTTGGGCACAGCCTCAGACTTTCAGAGTTACAAGGGAACAACATTTGTCCTCCAGCCAAAATGCCCTCTGGTACTGATGGTCCCAGCAGCTCTGGGGTGTCATGGATAGATTCATTCCAGAGCCATGAAATGATAGAATGGCTTGGGTTGGAAGGAACCTCAAAGGCCATCACATTCCAACCCCCTGCCATGGGCAAGAACCCCTTCCACTATCCCAGGCTGTGCCAAGTCCTGTCCAACCTGGCCTTGGACACTGCCAGGCATGGGGCAGCCACAGTTCTCTGGGCAAATGTGGTACAGCAAGACCAAGCTGACTGAATGGGATGTGGGGAATTGATCTTCAGTCTGCCCTGGACCAAACTGGGGCTACCTGAGCCCATGGGAAGTCAGCCTGGGAATTTGGGCACCACCTGATACAGTGTCATGTGGGTATCTTGACAGCTGCCATACAGGAGTGGGAAGCTAAGTGTTATTTTAACACCACTTATATTACAAATTTTAATGCACCTACACATGAAACATCTAAACAGAACTTAGCAGTATTCTGAAATAAGCCTTCTGTGTTTTTTTGCTAGGTCCTGTCATAGGTGAAGCTCTGGATGACTTTATTGTCGTTCTGAAGACGTGTCTCCAGCCAAACAAAGATCCCCAGATGCGGTTAAAACTCTTCACTGTTTTATCCCAATTGTTGCAGAAAGCAAGTGAAACCATCAATTCTCAGGGGTAAGTGGAGCTCTGATTTCACACAGCTTTTCAAAACTCCAGTGGCATTAAGAAGTAATGACTATGGGAGTTATTTAACCCCTATAACCATCTCCATGTGAGCATGGCTGGAAGAAGAAAGACTTTCCCACCATCTTCTACAGCCTGTTTTTCTTGCTGGAATTTTTAACAATGATTAGAAGGGTGGAGTGCAATCATTTAAAAATATATATAAATAAATGGAAGTCTTGACTTCCTCCACTGTAGTCTTCCTACCTGTGCCACTACTGGGAATTGAAATCAATGTCATGCAGCTCTGGATAGTTTTCAAAAAAAAAATACTTGTTTCAAAGATAAAAGGGAGGTTCTTAGGAAAAGAATTGGGAGGGGGGAGTTGTTTGGATTTTTTTTATTTTCTCACAGCCAGACCCTAAACTCTTAAACTTTGCTTGTAGTCATTGTAAGGAAATAGGTAAAACACCCCAATAAATGGGCATTTTAAAATGCCTGAGATGTTTTGTGATGTTGGAAAAGCATTAATCCAAATGTTTGATAAGGCCTTATTGTGTCTGAAGATGTAAGTCTCCTGTTGTTTGGCAATATTTATGCATTACAAGTACAATCTAAATATAACTGAGGTGCTTATAAAACTCCTTATCAATAACAATGACAAAGGGGGCCTCTTTTACCATTATTAATTTAGACTAATAGTACAAACACTTGTGCAAAGTTGTCCTGAGTACATAAACCACATCTACTCTGCTTTTTACTGCTGCATTTAGGATGTAAATGTATTCTGATGGTTTTTTTTTTCATTTTTAACTCTTAAAAAACCCCAAACCAGACAAACAACCAACCAAAGGAAAAAAAAATCACAGGAAACATTCTTCCTAAAAGTACTTAGTCATTTATTTAGAGGTAAAAGTGTTTTCACAATTCAGATGAGCAAATTGGCACTCACTGGGCATTTGGTATGTTGAACATTCATTTTGGCTCCAAGAGGCCAAGTTAGTATGAATGTAGATGTATTTTTAAAATTTTTAGATATATTTTATATATTTATGGCCTGCATCCTATAATGAGGGGAGGAGGAGGAACCCAGGTGTTCCTGTTCAGTGGGGAATTCCAGGTAAGCTGAAGAATCTCTGCTGATGCAACCCCTATGAGATTTTGAGCTAATGTGCTTAAGACTGAATATAATGAAACTGTTCTTTATTTAACTGAAGATCTGGTGCAAAGTGTGCTGTTACCTGTTCCTATATTTTCAGGATCCAATGTGAAACTCCTGATCTATATAAGAAATGTCATTGCCATTTCTGGCAATAGTAGTGGTAGTAGTCACTTACTTGTTTAAATACTGTAAAAACTGTAGCCAGTTACTTGTTTAAATAATGTTGTAACTGAGTGATAGTTACAAGATTAATCCAGATATTCAACAATCTAGAAAAAAAGAAAAGCACTTTGAAAGCTGTTTTAAATGTTCCAGGATCTGACTGTTTGTTTTAAATTAATTTGTATCATCTAACTGAGAATGCAAACCTTGGAGCCAAGAAACCCAACCCTATGAGCTGCCAGCTTCGTTAATATTCTCAGGAAAGGGAAATTATCAGTGTGGAAAAACCAGAAGAATGTTTCAGAGTAATTGTCTCAGTGAGTTTGGCCACACAGCATCCCAGCTCTGCACACAGCAGCATGAAGTTGTTTTGCTCAGGGCAGTGTGAGTGAATGGCCTTTGTCAGGATGAGAAACATCCAGGGAGGGTCACAGACCTGTTTTTGTATGA
This sequence comes from Drymodes brunneopygia, assembly GCA_013400955.1. NCBI lineage: Eukaryota > Metazoa > Chordata > Aves > Passeriformes > Petroicidae > Drymodes > Drymodes brunneopygia. The sequence goes on from VZTZ01022923.1 coordinate 23,167, forward strand.
AGGATGGTCCAGTCCAGCTCATAATGAGGGTCTGTCCTCTGACAAACAAAGCAAAGCCATGAATTTTACCAGCAGGTTTATCTTCAAGACTAAAAAGCAGTGGAAGCAGCTAAATATCTCTTTGAAGTCTTGATCCTGCTTACCATGGACACAGCAAATGTTTTCGTGTAGGAGGTAACGTGGAGTTTTTGTGTTTGAAGCGTTGTTTGCAAAACATTTTTGGAGATTTTGATTTGTAAAAGGCAATCCAATTTTGTTTCAAATTACCTGGGTTTAGGATGTTAAATTTTTAAAAAAAGAAACAACAAAAACATACACATAAAACCCCAACACACAACAATCCACGAGCATATAAAGCAAAGTGCAGCAGTGTCATAAAAGCAGAAAAGGAACCAATGCAGAATAAAAATGTATAAAAAATAATTAACATGGAATGGAAGTTTAAGTGTGCAAGTTCATAAACCAATTTCAATGCAAACCCAAGCTCTGCTTTGTACATCTGCATAAGAGCAGGGTATTAATGTCTCTGCAGATCACATTTTAGTTCTCTCATATCCAGTTGAGAATAAAGTATCAACTCTGTAAATACAAACAGCACAGACAGGGTATGTTCTTTCATGGAAATTACTCACTTTTAGAATTAAGTTACACAGTTTTGCAACAATAAGATCTGAAAATGGAAAGAGGGAGAATTCAATTGCATCAGCAACAGCAAAAATATAATCTTAATGGTAATGAGAGACAGTGTTGGGAAGCAGTAGTAAGTTCCAGCTGCACTCTCACACTCACTGCTGGCAGTAATTTGTTTAGCTCCTTAAAATGGTTCTCAGAGTTTAGATAGGAAGGCTTTTGGTTATTATGCTAAACACAGTTGTGTGGTCACCTAATTGTGTTTGAGTCTGACATGATTGAGTCAGATAATTGCCAGATATTGCTTTACTGATTCTGTTTCAACGCACTAGAACAAACATCTTCACAAATAGCACAGCACCATGGTTAACATAATGCTGGTGGAATTTACCTTGTCTTTTGACAGATCGTTTTCTCACTGCAGTTTAACAGAAGGTTTTATTAAAAACAGAAGCAGCTACTGATCAGATATCACAGAGCTGCTTTTAGCTTTGGAGGTGAAAGGAGATTTGGAATGATTGTGATCATTAGTAATATTTTTTTCCAACAACTTTTTTAATAAAAAATTATTAATGCTCAAAAATGTGTTTAAAATACCACATCTAAAGAGTTTTACAGATTTAGATGCGTCTAATGGGACGTCAGATTTCTTGTTATTACTTAAGTGCCATCTGCTGACAAGAAGCAGCAGTGGATGGATCTCTGACTTCTTCAGAGTCCAAGGGCTCCCTTGCCAAGGGGAAGCAGCAGCCAGGTGTATCTATTTCCATCATGTTGCAGGTGTGTGTCAGCACAGAACTGAGGCCTGGCAGTGCAGCTGGCTGTGCTTTAGTCAGGTAATACCTGGATAACAGGCACTACCTGCAGCATGCATTCTTTTTAAAGTACTCACTGGTAATTGTTCGTTGTTAACATGGACTTGTTATGTTCCTCCTGTGTCTTGGCACATCACTAAAGGGGCCACTCATTCACCCTGGCAGTGTAGGGCTCTTAGAAAAGTCAACAAGAGCTTGTTCCCTTTGTGCCAAGCAGCAGGGTGGGGATGTGCTGTTTGGCACTCAGGGGGCTGCAGTTTGAACAGAGCTCTGAACACAGTGGGGCAGAGTCAGGGTGGATTCAGTCTGTTTGCACACTGCCAGCTGCTCTGGGAGGCAGAGGCACAGTGAATAACCTGAGCCTCAGTTTCCAGCCACAGCCAGCCACTAAAGTCTCTTTGATGCACTTAGAACTTACAAGATCTACATTTTCCCCCCTTATTTAAGATCGTTTGAGCTGTAACTAAATGAGTGTGAGGGAATCCTGCCTATTGTAATTGCTGACTCTCACAGCAACTTTCAGCATTGTAACAACCCATTCAATGGAGGAGGAGGTAAAAGCATCAGCAAAAACATCACAGATTTATGGGTTTGTAATAAAACCCCCTGGTATTGGGACTGGCACCATCAGAAAATCCTACAGACCTCTCATCTTTGGGTGAGACAAGTTTCTGAGCCAAGAGAGAGCTGAAATATTCTGTGTAGGCTCCCTGCAGTATCAGGAGTTCAGGTGTCATCAATAGCATTCATACTTCTCACATTATAAATACCTTTCCCTGGCTGGTCTCAAAGGCCCTCACAGATATTAATGAATCCTCACAGCATTGCACAGGGTGTTATCTCCCCTTCACAGACAGAGAAGGTGAGACCCAGGGAAGGTAAGTAGTTTACCAAGATAACACTGAGTCATGGTCATTGTGTGAAGTGGGAGAAAGTCTAGCCTCCCCTTTCCATGAATGTTAGGTATTTGTTTAAATATTATCTAGAAAACTAGACTTGTGGAAAGCTTATCACATACATTACAATCACACTGGCTTATAAGATGTTATTTATTTTCTTCCCTTTTCTGCCTGTGTTTCTATGACAGAAAATTCTCTTTTACATCCTGTCAGTCTCTTTATCACTTTCTCAAGAACCTTTATTTTGCTTTCTTATTTTTGGCTTCAGGCTGTTCCCTAGCTACCTTGAGACTGTGATAAAAGACATCCTGGCTCCTAATCTGCAGTGGCATGCTGGAAGAACAGCAGCTGCCATCCGTGCTACAGCTGTATTGTGCCTTTGGGCTCTCATCCACTGTGAAATGCTTTCACCAAAAGAGGTAAATCCTCTCTTTCTCATCCTTTGAAATCTTAGGCAGGAAAACAAAATAAATGCAAGGGGAAAAAAATTAATAAATCCTTAGGGTAAGTAATATTTTCAGAAGGACATACAGTTTTCATAATAAAGTTCATTAGTTGTAATTGAATGTTAATGACTGAAACAGTCAGTAGTGGAGGGATGATGAAATCCTGATAAGAGACCTGAGGCCAGCAAAATGCTGAGCTGTAAAACTGACCAGCATCAGATTTTGTTTTAACAGATCATCAGTTCTGTAGCACAAGGCTCTGACCACTATGAACACAACAATTTTGGGTACTTGGCATTATTGGACCTGCAGGCAGAGCCTGTGCAGCAGCACTGGAGCCAGCCAGGACATGCTGTGGTGTCACGTGGCAAAAACAACTTGTCTGGTTGCCTTGGAGCCCACAGGTCCATTTAGGGAAAAAAAATAACATCTAAAGATTCCAAGAAAGGACAGGAGGACTTGAAAAGGAACATGAAGAATATCTGTGGAAACTGAAGAGCTTACAGGGAGTACACTTGAAGAGATGTTACCGTATATAATCAGAATACTTATTAAGGATTAATTGAAGCTGAGGGGTTTTTTGAAGCTTCTTTGCTAACAAAAGTAGCATTTGGAAATGAAGCACTGGAAATATGTTAAATACAAGGTCATTTTTGAAAAATAAATTTAATTAAAATGTTAATAAATATTCACAGTCTTTATTGTCTTCATAACAGACCTTAATTGGACAAAGTACTTTAACACACAAAACTGGTTGAGCTCACACATACAAAAACGTTGATATCAGAAATTACTGTTCTAGCTGAACATTATTTTCTGAATCGATGCCTTAATGCCTATTTCTTAATAACAGATGATGTGGGATAAAGTCACATTCCGACCCTCCCGACACATCCCGGCCCGGCGCGTCCTGTCGGAGTCAGGGCGCCACCTGCTGCTCCCTGTGCGGAGCCCGCGGCTCCGCCTCTCCCCAAGGCTCGGCAATTTTGCGAGTTTTTTTAAAGGCTTCAAGTTTTAAAGCTTTTGCAAGCTTGAACTTACATATGAGTTACATAAAATTCATCTGTTTGTATACTGAGTGTTCATGAGCTGGGTGATCGACTGGTGGAGTTTCATTTTCCAAGCTATCCTAGAGGCAAAATTAGAGCTCTGTAACCTCCAGGATTTTCAGGGGAACTTTTATAGCTAATTTTTTTAACTAAGCAAACCAATATCTGGTACAGCTAATGGTAAGTGCTGTAACACGAAGCATATTTTTTCTATGCTTTTCCTAATAACTGTAGATCTTAAAAGTGAAAGATGAACTGATGCCCCAAGTTATTGCTTCCATGGATGAAGACTCTAAAATTACTCGACTGATGGCGTGTCGTATTGTTGATGTTTTTCTGAAAGTCTGTGGGAGGCAGTTTGATGCAGATAAATTTAAGAACACTTACACAGGTATGTGTAAAGGTTTAGTAGACTTGGGGTGAGGGCATTGTTGGCTTTGTTTGTTTGTTTTAATCAAGATTGCAATGTTGAAGAATTACATTTGCTTTTTTTACCCCAAGTGCCAGAGTTTGCTCACCTTTTAAGGGCTTGGCAGAACCGAGCAGTGTTCCCAACGTCATTATCCATCAGACCACTAGGTGGAACTTCACTCAATGCTTTGGTTTGTGCGGGGCTTGCCAGCAGTTCATCTGCATTGCTTCAGAGTTTGGACTATGTGAAATAATATGCTAAGTATAGTGAGAGCAGAACAGTACTGCAGTGTATAAATGGAAGTCTCATTGTTCTCCGTGCTGCGTTTGAGGGCCAAGAGCAAACCATTTCAGTGTACCATAAATAGACCTGAATAGGTAGTGGGTTGGGTTTTTATCTTAAAAAAAAAAAAAAAACAAAAAAAAAAACAAAAAAAAAAATCCTTCTCATAAGTATTGTATTGCCAATTAGAGCTAGGAGCTGTAATGCCTCCTAGGATGAAGTGCTAAACCATGAATCAGAAGTACAGACTGTGCTACGTACCAGGATTTATGTTCTTATACATACAAATAAATTTAGATTTCCCTACCTCAACATCTTAAAAACTGATATTTTTTCTTATATGGCACACTAGAAATCTAACTACAAACATTTTTATTTTGGAGAAATACGTGATCAGATAATTCTCAAAGTATATGTGTCTTTGCATCTTGCATATTCATGTAGTCTGCAGTGCAGTCATTCACTAATATTTAATTAATTCAACAGTTTAATAATTAATTTGATAATTTTAATAATTAAAATATTTAATAATTTAATTAATATCTAATTAATAGAAATGCTGTGCTTTATAAAACATAGACGTACTTAAAGTCTGTAGTTCCATAATGCATGAATAGACATCCATAGTACCGTGTTAGAAGGAGTGCTAGATAATGTTCAATTAATCTAAATACTTCTGTGTATGTCTTTTATTAATGTTTGAACAACATAATCCAATAACAATGAATGAGGAGCTTTCAGGAACGGTGTGCTACATATATTTATTACACTCAAAAGGCAAAAATATCTCATAAATGCAACAGTAATTTGAATGTTGACAGAATACATTTGTTTTTTCAAATGCAAAAGCCAGCTCCTCTGTTCACAGAGCTTTTTGGTCATTGCTCCTTTTCAGAGGTTTTGAAGCGTCTGGATGATGCCTCGTGTGATGTCCGGCTGGCAGCTGCTCACACCTTGGCTAATTGGTTTAAGTGCTTAAAGGACAGTGATGTGAAATCCTCAATGGAAGGTCATGTTGAGTTTCTGTACCAAGAACTGTTGATACATCTCGATGACCCGGATGAAAATCTCCAAAAAGCAGTCCTAGGTAAGAATTTCAGTTGCGTATCTTTTAACAATGTTTTTTAAATCATTATTTTGAGTGTTCATGAAAGCAGCAGGTACAGGTAGAGCATAACCCTGCCAGGCTGGAGCTTTCCTTTGGTGGCAGTGGACATGAGCTCTGACCTTTTACCTGTGTGCAGAATGGATGCTTTGCCCAGTGCTCCCCAGGGGAAGTCGTAGAGCAGCTGAACTACTTTATAGAGACTTTATAGATGGTAAACAGGATATGGAACCAAATCACTGCAGGGTGTGACCATATCCCAGCCTGCTGGAGGGGCTCTCTGGAATTTATTAGTGTAGCAGCCTGTGTTCAAGAACATAAATATCAAAATACAGACCTCAGCAAATGGGGGAGGGAGGAATTGTGTTGCCAATGTGTCACTTGTAGAACAATTTCCACGTTTGCTTTCAGCTGCTTTGAGGGAACTTGGATGGAGAAACACAGAGCAGCTACTGATTTATAAAACATCATTTTTTCTTACAGAAGTTTTAAAAGAAGGAAGCGTTTTAAATCCAGATCTGCTGGTAAGAGAGATTGAAGGGGCTGTACATAAGCATCAAACACCGGTCTATTGCAATCAGCTACTACATCACATCCAGTCAGCCAAGGAATCAGCTTTATGAATCACTGCTGAGATTTTGGTTAGGAACCTGATGGGAAATCTATGACCTGGATTATTTCTGTATTTTTGTTTGCTTAAGAAAGGCTGAGCTGGAAATAGTTTGGCTTTTTTCTTCGTAAATTCACTGTTGGCTCATTTGAAAGTGAAATTGGCACCATTCTATGTTCTTTGCAGTTTGAACAGTTCTTTGTATTTCCTAGCAGTAAAACAATGTTTTAATTCACTTTGCATTGGTTTTTCAGATACAAGGTTTAAAGGAGGGATGTTTTTTCAGGAATTTAATTTTTAGATTATTTAACAATGTAATAACTTAATGTCAGAGTTACTGATATAATACAGCAAGGATTCAGTCTTTCAAAAAGCATTTCAAACTGGATAAAATCAGACTTCACAGAGTCAGATCTGTGATGACCAGTTTTATAAGAAAACAAAAAGCAACAAAACTTCTCTTGCATAATGCAGCAAAGTGTATAATATTTTGAATATTTGTATTTATGCTGGTATAATAGGAACATAGTAGGTGGCACTAAAAGAATAGTTTTTATTTTTATTGTATTACATTTCATGACTGAGAGTAAAGCTGAATTTTTTAATTAAGGTTTATAAGTGGGAAAAAAATATGCTTTTTTGTCATTTAGATTAACAGTATTTATATTTTTGTACCAAATGTATGTCATTTGCAGTCTTTGTGTTTCTACCATTGTGCCTCGGAAAGCAAGCAACATTTGTTTGCATATTGCTTTGAAATTAAATTCCATGACTTTAGGTGAAAGCTTGATTTGTTTGGGGTTTTCTTCAATAGATTTGTAGTGTATAACTTTTGGTGTCACTTCTTTTCTCAGCTGTGTAATAAAATAAGGGATGCTTTTCTAGATGCTTGTCTATGCCATTGTGGGGTAGGATGCTGTTTATTTTTTGCACACACAAATAATGGAAAATCGGGATTCTGATGTGGGTTTTTTAAATTACCTGTATTACAGACAGAAAGTGCTCTTTGGCTTCTAATTCCCAAGTGCCTTGGCTTTGTGTCAAGTCTAAAAACAGACTCGGTGGGGGTTGTTCATACTCCTTATGCTGTAGGAAGTGCTGGTGTTTGTTTGTCCATCTGACCTAACTTTACCTTTTCAGGCCTGTGACATAATTGTTAACCAACCCATGATCTGTTTACAGCAATGTCTACTTGCCTTCCCAAAGAAACACTTGAGACAGATCACACACACGAGACAAGTTTTATTCCTAGCTTAAAGGCAAAGTCAAACTTCTGGCCACTTCTCCACAAAAGGCTGGGTTGCTTTGAAAATTCTCCAAGAAGGGACAATAATCCTAATGAGACTGAATAGCTGAGGAGTTTCTTATGGATCCAAAAGCTATTGTGCATTCCTGTAGAATAGGATACTCATTTTAGGTCCTTTGTACTGTCTTTGAAGTTCAGCTTTCTTTTAATGAAAAGCTGAAGTACAGCTGTTCCTGTAGTGAGCAGCATTTTAATTGACTGAAACCTATTAACTATTTAACTCGCTGTAAGTAGAGGGGCAGCTAAAATTCTTATAGGGCGCAATGTGAGTGAAGTACAAATCCCTAGAAAACATTAAATAGAGTGAAGACATTGTGGAGTCTCCAGCCTTGGATATATTCAAAATCTGACTTAATACAGCCCTGAGAAACCTGTTCTGCCTGAGCCTGTTGGGCAGGAGCATCTCCAGGGGCCTCTTCCAGCCTAACTATTCTGTGCTTCCATGAAATTGTTTCCTTAGTCTAATCAATTATTAAAAAGCCAATTAAATTAGACTGGAAATAGACTCTGTAACTATCCTAGCAGAGACCTTGTTCTCAAAATAGTCTTTCAAAGCACTGCAAGGCAGCAGATTCCTCCAACAGAAACTAAAGTTTCACTTCAGCAGCAAGAACCCAGTTCTCATGGTAAAGTTCCCTTGAAAGTTCCCCAAATAAATCCTACTTAATAACACTACTACAGGCATGATATTTTTAGCTTCTTATGTTGACAAAATTTAGATTCTTTACCACTGATTAACAGCCTCATGATAGCTGCAGTACAAATGTTGGTCAAGTGCTTTTAATTACTCTTGTGATCTAAAGAAGAGATGTTTGCAAACCCAGCTTCAAATGTGGGATGAGAGAAGAGAACATTCTTGGTTGACATGGAATTTACTCAAAAGTTTTTCAAGATGTTCTAAAGCTGGCACACAAACAGTAAGAGCTGAAGCATTCATCAAGCTTGATATCTTCAGCAGGCTGGAAACTTTTTTTTTTCTCCATATGTTGAGCATTTTGTTATCTTTCAGAGCAGTTCGTCGTGGGATGCCTCACAAAGAAAAATCTCCACATCATGCAACAAACCAGCTTTTTCTTCAGAGCCAGGAGGAGAGCTTGTTAAAATGAATATTCTAATGGTCCTTCTAGAGACATGCTAAACACCAGCTTGATCTTGTTTGTGTGTGTGTGACAAACAGGATGTGCCACTACATCCTTTAATTGGAAGGTCTTCTGGGCATAGGACTTGGCAATGTGCTAACCCTGCTTGTAGTTTACCATATTTCAACTTATATAACCCAAATTTCTTAAATCCCTTTAGAAAAATGTACTGTTATTGAGTCTCCTGTGGATGGTGTGTGAGTCTGAATTTTAAAGTCATATTTTTGAGACCAAACTTTCCATTTTCAATCTTTTACTGGATCAGTAGGAACTCAAAATGCTTTGGGGTTTTTTCCCATTTGGCCAGATCAGCTCTTATATTTTCTAGATTTAGTTACTGCTTATTACAGAATGTCACTAGCACCACATATGCATTACGACACTTTTAAGCAAGGGCAGTTTTGGGGAGCAGAGCTGTTATCTCGACCTTTCAGACTTTCAGGCTCTTAAGATAAGCAGCCTTTAGCCCTGCCCTTCCTGTGACGAGCATTTGTGCCTCTATCTTCGTCCTTGGAAGCCAGAAGACCTGTTGTGGGGGATCCTGGGGCTTGGATTCTCAGCAAAACAAATGTTTTTAGGTAAGTGCATGCATTTGTCTAACTGAATATGGAATCTTTTATATATTTGTTAACTACCTTAAATAGATTCAATTAATTAGACATTGAGAGAACACTGACAGATGAGGTAACTAAACTTTGAGACAAGGTCAACATCAGAGAGCATTTTAGCAGAGACTGGTGGTTAGGTATGTTCTGGATCCATCCACTTCTCATCTGTGTGAGCCCATGCAGGCAATGTGCAGATTTCCTCAGGAATGCTCTGGCAGATTGCAGACACACTGCAGGTGTCCAGCCCTGCCTGCAGGGTCATGTGAGCCCAGGGGAAGGTGCCCTAATACACCTCTGCTTGTGTCAGCAATCTGCTCCCAGAGACTGACCTCCAGCTATAACTGCAAAGTTATTATAGGTTGGAATAACGTATCACAGCTCTAATCTAATCTAATCTCTACACACAGAAATTTAGCTATTAAAGTATAATAAGTTAAAACCAGGAAGTAACCAGGAAGAATTAGTATAGTCCATAGTACAGTTTTACTACATAGTACTATGATAAAGCTACCCAATTACAGTACAGTATAACCATAATAGGTATTTATGTCATTAGGGTAGAGGGGTTTTTTTTATTAATTTATTATAAATAATTTATACTACAATTGTTCTATATAGAGAGGTTAGAGTTCTGATGGGCTACTGCACAGGCTTTGTCTTGCTTGGGGGAAGCCCCTTGTCTGCACCACACAAACCAGAGCACTGCTCCAAAAATAAAGTAATATCTTGGCTTTGGAAAGCCAACTGCTTCCTTGAGAGCAGCCAAGTTTCTGTTTTATTTGCAGAATCTGTGTTAGGATCCCTGCATGGGAAGGTGAGCAGGAAGGTGTTGGCTAGAAGAGTGGATTAGAGCTGGTCCTGCTGGATACATCATGGACTGCTCTGTGTCTCAAACCTTCATGTGAAGTTCTAACCATGTTTTAAAAAGAGAGACAGAAAAATAAAGGAAAAATCTTCATTATTAGGCAGCTGAAGGATCAACAAAAATTACAGTTAACAAGCTTGTGTCCATTTACTGGGATCAATCCCCCCGAGAAGCAGAAGCTGAGCTGAAGCAGCAGATGAGAGCTGTGAGGAGAACGGCTGCTCTGCCGGCGTGCCTTGGGTGTAATCGGCTTTTCTTGTTAATGTCTGAAATCCCCTGTAAGTCAGGACCACGGAGATCTAGTGGCAAAACTGATCTGAAATGCTCTGCATCCCCCTTTACCTTATAACCCAATTGCTCTGGATGGAGCACCCACTGCCTTTGGCTGACAGGTGTAGGGAATGGGCCCTGCTGAGCTTAACCATAAANGGGAGAAAATGTGGTCCTTGGATTGGTTTGGCCGTGTATTGCAGTTTCCCCATACTCGGTGTCAGTTAAGAAAGCTTTTTTCCCCTCTNCCCTGCCCTTCCTGTGACGAGCATTTGTGCCTCTATCTTCGTCCTTGGAAGCCAGAAGACCTGTTGTGGGGGATCCTGGGGCTTGGATTCTCAGCAAAACAAATGTTTTTAGGTAAGTGCATGCATTTGTCTAACTGAATATGGAATCTTTTATATATTTGTTAACTACCTTAAATAGATTCAATTAATTAGACATTGAGAGAACACTGACAGATGAGGTAACTAAACTTTGAGACAAGGTCAACATCAGAGAGCATTTTAGCAGAGACTGGTGGTTAGGTATGTTCTGGATCCATCCACTTCTCATCTGTGTGAGCCCATGCAGGCAATGTGCAGATTTCCTCAGGAATGCTCTGGCAGATTGCAGACACACTGCAGGTGTCCAGCCCTGCCTGCAGGGTCATGTGAGCCCAGGGGAAGGTGCCCTAATACACCTCTGCTTGTGTCAGCAATCTGCTCCCAGAGACTGACCTCCAGCTATAACTGCAAAGTTATTATAGGTTGGAATAACGTATCACAGCTCTAATCTAATCTAATCTCTACACACAGAAATTTAGCTATTAAAGTATAATAAGTTAAAACCAGGAAGTAACCAGGAAGAATTAGTATAGTCCATAGTACAGTTTTACTACATAGTACTATGATAAAGCTACCCAATTACAGTACAGTATAACCATAATAGGTATTTATGTCATTAGGGTAGAGGGGTTTTTTTTATTAATTTATTATAAATAATTTATACTACAATTGTTCTATATAGAGAGGTTAGAGTTCTGATGGGCTACTGCACAGGCTTTGTCTTGCTTGGGGGAAGCCCCTTGTCTGCACCACACAAACCAGAGCACTGCTCCAAAAATAAAGTAATATCTTGGCTTTGGAAAGCCAACTGCTTCCTTGAGAGCAGCCAAGTTTCTGTTTTATTTGCAGAATCTGTGTTAGGATCCCTGCATGGGAAGGTGAGCAGGAAGGTGTTGGCTAGAAGAGTGGATTAGAGCTGGTCCTGCTGGATACATCATGGACTGCTCTGTGTCTCAAACCTTCATGTGAAGTTCTAACCATGTTTTAAAAAGAGAGACAGAAAAATAAAGGAAAAATCTTCATTATTAGGCAGCTGAAGGATCAACAAAAATTACAGTTAACAAGCTTGTGTCCATTTACTGGGATCAATCCCCCCGAGAAGCAGAAGCTGAGCTGAAGCAGCAGATGAGAGCTGTGAGGAGAACGGCTGCTCTGCCGGCGTGCCTTGGGTGTAATCGGCTTTTCTTGTTAATGTCTGAAATCCCCTGTAAGTCAGGACCACGGAGATCTAGTGGCAAAACTGATCTGAAATGCTCTGCATCCCCCTTTACCTTATAACCCAATTGCTCTGGATGGAGCACCCACTGCCTTTGGCTGACAGGTGTAGGGAATGGGCCCTGCTGAGCTTAACCATAAAGGGAAGCAGAGAAACCTTTTCTTTAATGAGCAAGGAATCAGATTTCCAGATATTTTTGGTGATTTTCATACTGCCACACATACATGATGATCTGCCCAGTCAGGGACACAAAGGTCACCACTCCCTTCCTGTGCAGCAGCATGCCATGCCCAGTACTACCAGTCAGAAACACCTCGCTGCACTGGTTTCTGCCACACTCACTCCGTACCTTCAATCCCTGTGGGGATTTGCCCCTTTTGGTAGCAAGGACCAGAATGTGGAGCAGAACAGGTTTGCTGGGTGTGACTGTAGGAATCACTGGGAGTGGGAATCATGGTGGGGAGGGAGCAATAATGTAGGAATAGGGAAGGGAAGGGAAGGGAAGGGAAGGGAAGGGAAGGGAAGGGAAGGGAAGGGGAGAAAATGTGGTCCTTGGATTGGTTTGGCCGTGTATTGCAGTTTCCCCATACTCGGTGTCAGTTAAGAAAGCTTTTTTCCCCTCTAAATTCTTAACTGTCCTCTACAATGTTAAAACTAGAACATTTTTATTATGGTCAATTTTTATTCTTACTGACCATTTTTATATACACTTCCACTTAGCCAATAAAATTAAGTCAGCCTACTTTACATTCAGAACTTGTTAGATACTGAGAAACCTTGAAAGAATTTTTGTTTTCAGTTTCTTCTGAAATGTGGAAAAATTAACTCCCTGTACACACCAGCTTCTTTTAACAAAACCAGGACATCTGACCAAGTTCCCCTTAAATTCTGGAAGCTTAAAAAAAGCTCTATTGCCTCTTATAGCTGAGGAGTGGAGGGAATACTGAACTTCAGCCATCATCCTCCATCCAGCCTCTTGGCCTGGTTGTGATGGAAAAACAACTGCTCAGGACAAGTCAGAGCAGCCCGGGAAGCTGGAGCAGCACCCTGGAAGAACAACATGCCTTGTCCTGCCAGAGCTGAGAGCTGCCTGCCCTGCCTGGGCTCCAGGGGAACAGGCTGGGAAATGTCCCCGAGAGGGCCTGGCCTCACACCACCGAGGAATTTCAGGGAGATTTAAACTAAGATGTGATTTTGCCCTGAGTATCTTAAGCCTTTAAATATTATCTGCTCTTAAGACAGGAAAACAGGTGTGGAATAAGCACAGAAAGAGAAGGAGTGGCTAGAAAATTGATTCTGCAAAATACTCAGCCATATGCAGGGAGGAGGTGACTGATGTGGGGCTGCACACCTGACCAAACCAGGCAGTGCCTTCCAAGTGTCACTGGGGTCAGCTCAACTTAGGCTGCAGCATCTTAAAACTGTCTCATAGCTGGAGCAAAGTACTTCTGAAAGAAACAGTAATTGCCCAAAATCAGTGCTACATGATTATCAGCTAATACCTTAAGTGTTTATCTTGCATTTTCTGTTTCTTAAGGATTAGTTGCCTTCTCTTGTTTTCTATCCAAACATTTGGATTATTTGATAATTACATATTTATTAGCCAGTCTTTCACATCAAGCTGAGTCATTTCTCTTGCACACACAAGTAAATAACAATTTATGGCCTGGTTAGCCTTTCCCAAGTGACAAATTCCCTATTCTGTTCCCTGACATTGCACCATCCGTGCCTACAGCTGGGCCTGCAAGAGAACTGTGGAGTCGGGGAGTCTGAGGGTTTAACAAAACATCACTCAGCACAGGCTTCACATCGAATGTATTTGCATACGTTCCCCGAGTGTTTGAACAATGGGGCTCGTTTCTTCTCTGCCAAGAGCCAGTCCCATTCCTGGAAGCGTTCAAGGCCAGGTTGGACAGGGCTTGGAGAAACCTGGCGTAGTGGGAGGTGTCCCAGCTCATTGCAGGGGAGTTGGAACTAGATAGGCTTAAAGGTCAGTTCCAAGCCAAGCCATGCTCTGATTTCTTTTCCTTGTGGCTGTCCGGAGGTTTGTGCAGCCCGGTGTTGGCATTGCTGAGGCTCGGCTGGGCACCACACGGAGCCGAAGCGCTCCAGTCCCTCCGAGCTGTGCTGTGCCAGAGCCAAAGGCTTAGCAGAGGACGGCGAATGAAAGGGAAAGAAAATCCCAAAAAGGCCGGGTAGGAAGGAAATTGAGGAAACACTGGGAGGGAAAGTCAGTGAGTCAAGCAATAGAGGCCGGAGTGAAAATCTGAGTTAGCTCTCCTCGCCTCTCCCTTGCTCGCTCCACAGGCTCCCACAGCTCCATTTTGCGGAGGGGGAAGGCGGGGCAGGGCTGTGTCCGCTGTCGGGGGCAGACCCCGGAGCGGGGCCCGAGGCGGAGCGGGAGCCCCGTGCCCGCGTGTGAGGGGCCGCGCGGGGCGGGCGCTGAGGGGGCGCTGCCGGCACGCGCCG
>VZTZ01022924.1:0-28401 GCA_013400955.1 Drymodes brunneopygia
GATATGGCTGTGGTCTGGGAGCAAAACTAGTAGCTCTAGACCTACTACAGTGGTTATTGTCTTCTCCATTTTTTTGCTCTAAATACTCTCCCAGGAATGCCACAATGATACAGTGATACAGAGCTTATTACTGAGTCTTTATTAATCCTTTTGGGCAATTCCTTTAATGCATTTTGTACCTTAAGATAGGTAGAAGATGCAACTGACAGTCAGTAAGCTATGGCAATTTTCAGGGAGTCTGTGACTCCTGAAGTGATCATTGTCAGTTGCTTTAAATTACAGAAATCTTCAGGCTGTTCTGTCAGTATCTGGATTTCTTCAGTTACGAGAAAAAAAATCAAGGCTATTTTCTCCTGTGCTCAGCAAAAGAAAAGGAAAATATGTCCCTGTAGGTAAGGTTAAGACAAAAAAGAAAAGGAATAAAAACAAAAACAACTTCTCATTAATTTTGTTCGTATGAGAAAGACATCAAAATCATAATTAATGATGTTAGAATCTTTTAGATGTGGTCTCCAGGGCTGTTGAGAAACAGAACAGACAGAGATTTGTATGGCCTCATACAACTCACACCAAGGTCTCAGCTGGCTCCAAACACTATCCCATCAATCCTGATTCACAAAAGCAGTTCAACAGGAGTCCAAAAGTCATTACTGATTGTTCAGTGTTTCATCTCAAGTTACATTCTCTGACAAATAAGTTTTTAACCCATAGCAGGGCTGTAACATTACTGGCACCATGAAGACATGCTGGGATGACTAATATGACTGTAGTGTTGGAATGGGAGGATACAGCTCTTCAGGAAGTACAGGCAGGGGTAATGAGTGCATGGTGTTGCCTTCTACATCAGTGAGCAGCTGGAGGGCCTTGAGCTCCACATGGGAATGGAAGAGAAGATTGAGAGTTTGTGAGTGTGGATTAAAGGGAGAGCAGGGAAGGTGACATTGTAGGTGAGTTTGCTACAGGTTACAGGCTGCCCAACCAGGAAGGCTGGAGGCTGAGTGGATGAGGCCCTCTCTGGACAGGTAGTGGTGGCCCCACATTCATAAGCCCTGGTCCCCATGGGGAACTTCAACGATATTTGTTATATTTGTTGAAGGGACAGCACTGTGGGACATAACCAACACTTTTCCAAGTGCTAGAGGAGCCTACAAGGAGAGGTGCTATGCTGGACCTTGTTCTCACCAACACGGAGAGAGGGGCTGGTGGGGAATGTGAAGATCAAGGGCAGCTTGGGCTGCAGAGACTGAAATAGCAGAGGTCCACCCTACAATAAATCAGAGAGCAGGGAGTGTGCACAGCAAGCTCCCTAGCCTGGACTTTTGGGGATCAGAGTTTTGTCTCTTATGGGACCTCCTTGGTAGAGTACCATGGGATAAAACCCTGGAGGGATGAAGGGTATAAGAAAACTGGCTTATATTCAAGGATCATCTCCTGAAAATTCAGGAATTATGTATCCCACCAAAGAGGAAGTCGGGTAAAAATCCAGCAGACCTACAATGATCCCCTGTTCAAACTCAAACACCAAAAGGAAGTCTAAAGAGGGTTGAAGCAAGGCCAGGTAGTCTGGGAGGAATAGAGAGAGACTGTCCAATCAGCTAGGGATTAGATTAAGTTAAAGCACTGACAGAACTCAAACAGATCATGGATGACAAGAACAGCAAGAAAAACTTCTATAGGCACATTGGTGATTATGGGAAGACTAGGGAAAATAGAGGTCCTGTCCAGAAGGAAATGAGAATCTGGGTTACCTGGAATACAGAAAAGGCTGAAGTACTCAAAGTTTTTCCTCAGTCTTCACTGGCAAATGCTCCAGTCATGCTGCCCAAGTCATAGAAGGTAAAAGCAGAGACTGGGAAAATGAAGAACCTTCCACTGTACAAGATCATATCTGAGACCATCTAAGGAATCTGAAGGCGTGCAAGTCCATGAGACCTGATGAGATGCATCCATGAGTACTGAGGGAACAGCCAGAGAAGGTGGCTAGGCTACTATCCATCATATTTGAGAAACTGTGGCATTTCAGTATAGAAAGGGGGCTTATGTGACAGATGGAGAGAAACTTTTTACCAAGGTGTCTAGTGACAGGACAAGGAATAAGAGTTTTATCCTGAAGAAAGTAGATTTAGATTGAACATAAGGAAGAAATTGTTCACTGTGAGGGTGACAAGACACTGCACCAGGCTGCCAGGAGAAGTTGAGCATGTCCCATACCTGGAAGTGTTCAAAATTGGTTTGGATGGGGACCAGGGCAATCTGACCTTGTAGGTGGCATCTCTGCCCATGGCAGGGGGATTGGAACTACATGACCTTCAATTTGCCTTCCAATTCAAACCATTCTATGAATCTATGATAATGAGCCCATGAAATGACATTTCTAAAAATTTAAAATAAATGTTTGAAATCTTTTTTGAATCTGTCATCTGACTTCATTGTATTCTGTAATATTTTCTCAGCAATTTATTTAGCCATAAGCATAAATTATGATCCTGCTCACTGAAGAGCTCTTAATAAGTGTAAGTGACAGAAAGACAGAAAAACTGAGATTATCTGATGAGTTCTTTTCTCTGCAGAACACATAATTCTAATTTTAAGTCATACCATACTGATTTGGTTTTCTTCACAATTTATTTTTAATCCCAAGTCTTTCAGCTTGATCTGTACAGATACAAAAAAGGCAGATGCATGAGCTTTCTCCTTATTATTCCTCAGCATTCCATTTGAATATTTACTAGTGGAGAAAGTAAGAGCCAACAATGAAATTTCAATGTTGGATTTCAGAGCACTCCTTTGGAAAGATGATTAATAATCGTTGTTGAAAGTGCAGGATATGAATCAGCCTCTATGTCCTAATGATTGGCTCTGTGAGAAAAAGAAAAGATCACCATACCAGGGGGGAAAAAGGTATTTATAAAGTGATTTAAAGCAATCTACTTACTGACTTTTTAAACTAGGTGATCACTACACCAATGGTCTAGGGGAAGAATGATTTCTGGCCCCGTTAAAAAATATGAATTAGTATTTCAGAACACAACTTCTGAGCAGAATAAAAAAGATTTTGTCTTTGATTTATCTTAGATCAATAGTGAATCTCTGACTAAACACTGCAAAATAGTTATTATTGTGCATACTGTGATACAGCAATTTGATCTTGCTTTTCCATTTGTAATATGTCTTATCTAGAAAAAAGTAGGGATGAACATATTCAATTAGCTTTCTATAATACAGTGTCGTTATTTAATTCTCCTACCTTTTTATCCATGGACGTTTTCCCAGTCATTTTTAGTTACTGTCTCCTGTGGGCTTGTGTAGCAGACATGCTGACTCCTTAATTAAAATTGCATGCCAGGAAGTAAGTAACTGCCAGCTGAATGCTTGCCTCCTACTGCTGCATTCTGTCAGCTCAGGGATGGTTTTCTTTCTTATTATTTTTTTAAGGAAATGTAAGTTTCCGGTTCTGAAAGTAAATTTAGGGAAGTCTTGAAAATATACTTGATCTGGTGCTCAAATCCAGAAAATGTTATTTTTTGTATAGAAAAAAACCACAAGCACATTAGAAGGATGAGGTCAGTTTGATAAGTCTGAATAACCCAAAGACCACGCAAGCCAAACTGGTATAAATACACTGATGGGCAAATCAGAGTGGCTTATGCTGCAGGTTTGTTCCTATCTGGGGACATACCTGCAGAACACTCCTGCAATTAAGCAAGAAACTTCCTCAGACATTTCTCTGTTTTCCTGGAGGTAAAGTCCTATTCATGGAGGGATGAGAAGTCTGGACACCTGCCTGAAGCTCCTCAGTCTTTGGGAAGAGGTGCAGGACAGCAGTTGGTCTTTGAGAGCACACAGGTGGAGCATGCGCATCTCTGCCAAGTGAAGAGGCTCCCACACCATCCATGCTGCTGCTCCTATGGCCACAGGGCCATGGCCAGCACTCTTCTGGAGGCTGCTGCTGCATCTTCTCTCTGCGTCTGCACTGAGCTTCATCTAGAACCTTTCCCTCTAGAACCTTTTGCTCTCAGCCAAGTCAGAGCAGAGACTTCAAGGCAATTTCTAGGGTCAGAATGTTGAAGTCAGAATTATTAGAGCCCACACCAACATTTGTTGATTTTCACCATTGCTTCCCATGACATCAGCCTCAGGTNTCAGAACACAACTTCTGAGCAGAATAAAAAAGATTTTGTCTTTGATTTATCTTAGATCAATAGTGAATCTCTGACTAAACACTGCAAAATAGTTATTATTGTGCATACTGTGATACAGCAATTTGATCTTGCTTTTCCATTTGTAATATGTCTTATCTAGAAAAAAGTAGGGATGAACATATTCAATTAGCTTTCTATAATACAGTGTCGTTATTTAATTCTCCTACCTTTTTATCCATGGACGTTTTCCCAGTCATTTTTAGTTACTGTCTCCTGTGGGCTTGTGTAGCAGACATGCTGACTCCTTAATTAAAATTGCATGCCAGGAAGTAAGTAACTGCCAGCTGAATGCTTGCCTCCTACTGCTGCATTCTGTCAGCTCAGGGATGGTTTTCTTTCTTATTATTTTTTTAAGGAAATGTAAGTTTCCGGTTCTGAAAGTAAATTTAGGGAAGTCTTGAAAATATACTTGATCTGGTGCTCAAATCCAGAAAATGTTATTTTTTGTATAGAAAAAAACCACAAGCACATTAGAAGGATGAGGTCAGTTTGATAAGTCTGAATAACCCAAAGACCACGCAAGCCAAACTGGTATAAATACACTGATGGGCAAATCAGAGTGGCTTATGCTGCAGGTTTGTTCCTATCTGGGGACATACCTGCAGAACACTCCTGCAATTAAGCAAGAAACTTCCTCAGACATTTCTCTGTTTTCCTGGAGGTAAAGTCCTATTCATGGAGGGATGAGAAGTCTGGACACCTGCCTGAAGCTCCTCAGTCTTTGGGAAGAGGTGCAGGACAGCAGTTGGTCTTTGAGAGCACACAGGTGGAGCATGCGCATCTCTGCCAAGTGAAGAGGCTCCCACACCATCCATGCTGCTGCTCCTATGGCCACAGGGCCATGGCCAGCACTCTTCTGGAGGCTGCTGCTGCATCTTCTCTCTGCGTCTGCACTGAGCTTCATCTAGAACCTTTCCCTCTAGAACCTTTTGCTCTCAGCCAAGTCAGAGCAGAGACTTCAAGGCAATTTCTAGGGTCAGAATGTTGAAGTCAGAATTATTAGAGCCCACACCAACATTTGTTGATTTTCACCATTGCTTCCCATGACATCAGCCTCAGGTAGTTTTCATTTTTTCTTCTAAGAGATAAAGTACAGAAGCCTTCTCCCAAAGAGGGGGAAATAGAAAGAATTTGACAAAAGTTCCTCCCATCCTTCTAGATGTACCTTTTGTACAGTTCTCATCCTGTGAATATAAACTCGTAGCTTCAAAGCTTTCCAGAGATCTGCAGAGGGGTTGAAACAGGCTGATTTGTTTGCCCTGATAAGTGGAATCCACCTTTATGTTGGCTGCCAGAGACCTCCAGGTAACTTCTGCTCTACCANAGGTTTGTTCCTATCTGGGGACATATCTGCAGAACACTCCTGGAATTAAGCAAGAACCTTCCTCAGACATTTTTCTGTTTTCCTGGAGGTAAAGTCCTATTTATGGAGGGATGAGAAGTCTGGATACCTGCCTGAAGCTCCTCAGGCTTTGGGAAGAGATGCAGGACNACATTTCATATCTTCAGGCTATGATTTTTTTTTTTTTTACAATTGTCTTTGTTTTTTCACTTACAGTGTGAAATTTTGACCCCAGGAAACTCAATAGGAAAGTTCCCCTTGATTTTAGCTAAGCTAGGATGTCAGCTATTATGACAAAATGGAGAAGCAAAGCAAAGGTTTTAGAGACAAGTAACATCTTTTATTGCAGAAACTGACATACTTGGAATAAAACAGGTAAGCCTTTGGGCTTACAAGCTTTATATTCATATTGCATTGGGTTAAATATTCATTTGAAGTTAAAATGTACATGAATATAATCTAAATACAGCAGGACTTATATTTTAACTAGTACCAAAATTATTCACACTTTTCAGAACTAAATTTAGGCTTCCGTTTTTGGGTTGAAACTGATAAAGCAAAAAGCTCCACCACAACCAAAACACTGGAAAGGAAAATAAATGTTAAAAGCCCTCACAATGCAAATTGAAAACCAGCTGAGATCCTCATGTAAAATGGATAGAAATTGCTCTCTTGCTCTGGTTTGCATTATAGTTCTCATTCTTCATGTTTATTGCAAGCAGGTAGGAGCAAAGATCATGAGTCCAGGTGTCTTGCTGCATTCAAACCTTCTTGAGTTTGAATTACAGGGAGGGAAAAAAGGAGCAGACAAAAACATGGATAGATACAAGATAAATTTTGAAACAAAACTTTTAAAAATCAATCATGGTTGCTAAGTAACAAAAGCATACTTAACCTTTGCTAATGATTAACAAACCACAGAATTTGCACAAGCCAGGAAACAAGTAGCAAAGGAGTTTCATTTTGGGAGTTTTCCACGCTTTTTACATTCTAAAATTTGCAAGGAGATAAGAGGGAGGAAATTACCAAATTACTGTGCTAAAGAAGGCTTTGTTCCCCTGTGAAATACTAGCAAGAGATGTTTGTGTTCAGAAGATTTTTCCCCCAATGATACTCACCCTTAAATGAGATCTGAGCCTGAATGTACCAAGCTACCTTTTGGGTAGGTGCCTGCTTTCCCAAGATTTATGTCACCTCCTCATCACTGCAAAGACAAGGGGCATGACCTTCACTTTGACTGTTCGGAGCCAATTATGGTAGGAGTCTTCACAGAATATTTACCCTGTCATGTCTTGATCCTTTTTCTCCCAGCATGGGTGATCACAGATATTGCTTAATAAATATTATTTCAGTCCTTGGAAATCTCTTATTATATCAGCCAAAGTTGAATCCAGTCCATCTCATCTATATATCTCTAAATTCATTTATAAGGCCTTTACAACTAAGTTTTACTAAATTTTTTGCAAACTTCCCCCAGAGTAATATATAAGGGATCAAATTCATTTGTCTTTAAGGGTTGAGCTGTTAGGTAACTGAAGGTTGTATAGTGAGGTACCAGAGTCAGGCCATGAAAATGTATTACATATCCATGAGACCACAATTTAGTCCATCGCTAACAATCCTATGAGTGCAAGATGCTTTTGCCTACAAAAATCACAGAAAAACAGAGACTTTAAGAACAACTGTGTCCTTGCTTACATAATTAAGCTTAGCTAGATTTGTTTAGATTTATTCTTTATGTATGGCTCCTTCAAGTCTCTTTTACGCACAATTTCTTGTATGAAAACAGAAATTCCAGTTTCCCAGTTTGAAATTAGGCTTAGGTTCATAATTTAAGATAATGAGAGAGATGTTAAAAAATAATATGCAAAACCATTCAAAGTCAATTGGAACAGTATATCTTGATTGATGCAAACAAACTAACAAATACATATATGATGATTATTGTGCCAAAAACATTCAGAAAGTCAAATGTTTACCCTAAGTTTGGAAAGAAGTTATTTAATTGCATAAAAACATTATTAGGATGAAAAATCTTACTTCCCAGAAAATTTGCAAGAAAATCCTGGCAGTACTTTTTCTCAAAACAAGACAAAGGACAAATAGATTAGGAATAGGAATGCCAGACAAAGCACTGATGCCTTCACAATTTTAGGCTTCATTGGTTCTAAATTTAAAAGCTTATACTCTGGTAGATGGTGATTTAAAGCATCCATAGACTAAGATACTAAAGATGAATTCTCTCACTGATCTTTAGAAGATCCTTAGAAAATCTAGATTTGGAGGATGTACTGTATATCAGAGACCCAGATGTAAAAAGCATTTTTCATATATCTGTTCAATAGGGGTAAAGTTTATTTCATTTATTTGTGATATGTCTACATTAGATGCCTAAGCCTTTACCAATGTTGTGCTCTGTTTCTAATTAAGGGGTTAAAAGACTACATCCTGTTGATGATTTATCAGGTTTATACTAGAGATGTATCTCAGAATGTGCTGAATTACTCTGGTTGCAGGTTTGTCATGATTATTAAGGCAGTGTAAGATATCCAGCTTAGAATCAAAAGTCTAAGGTTTGGTCACCTAAGTGAAACCAGACAATTTCTCAAGTGTGTTTGTTTTGTTTTGAGAATAGATATGAACAAGATGACAGTACCTTTCTCCAATTGCTATGATTGTTCAAAGTATCCCTCTCATGTATTTGCTTAACTCATGGTGCTGGTTAAACACAACTGTGTATACCACTTACTCATCTTTGCAGAAATTATTAGATCTTCATGTAGCTCTAGATATTATCCACAAATGGAAGAGTTTTATTACAACTTCCAATGTACTAAAATGTTTCCAATATAAGCAAACTGAAATTGACCCTGGATTATGGATGCTGTCATAATAGCATTGAAGCCATTGCCTTGCTTCATAATACTGTTCTTTTGGAAAGCAATCCTGCTCTTTAAAAGAGCATTAAGCATAAATTGATTCTAAATGCCAAGATCTGAAATTCGGAAGAGATTTATAACAGATTAACTTTATACAAATATTTTTGGAGTTCAAAAATTTCAGAGCAAAACTGAACCAACTAAATACACTCTCCTTAACAATATTTACAGTTAAGAGGAGAAAACAGGAAAGAGGAGGAAAAAAATGGCCACATCCTGTTTGGGTTAATAAGGTAGGCAGGATTAACAAGGCTGATGAAGTTAGGTAAGAGAGTCTGCTACAAACAATAAAAACATTTTAATGGGTTTTCCTTTTACTGGGAAACTTTCTGTGCAATTTGCCAATGCACTGGAAAATGAAAGCACCGTGGACTGGAGGAAGCACGATACATCAGATACTGAATAATCCAGACATAATACTTTGTATGTTTGCAAACTACAAGGAGACACAACTAAACAAAAATTTCAAGCATCTGAAAATTAATACAAAATGAGTCAGCAGGCCAAAAGACTTCTTCAAAATTTTTCTGTAGAAAATTATCAGTGCCATGGCTGAGATTAATCCTATAAACCTCTAAATAAAGCATGGCTTTATGTAGATGTTGATCTTCAGGATGCTAATCTACATGAAATGTATAGAAATATTTACTGGTCTATACTTTAACACAGATCTTTTTTAAAAGCCCCCCATATTTAGACTGTAGTTCCTCATATTTCCAACAGATATAAACCAAGTAAACAGAGATGATGGGAGGCATGACACTGGAAGCCCGCTTGAGCTTCCCTGCACTCTTTCCTTGGCACAGTCAACATTTTTGATATTTTATATCTTTTATACTAGAAGCCTTAAATTTGTTATAGAATTTAAGATTTTCTTTGTGTGCTTGCACTTAGTAAGATGAAGTAAAAAATACGGGAGAGAGTCAGACTCATTAGTCTAACTGGCCCCCTCCAGACCTACATTTCTGCATGTGAAATATACTTCATTGTCCTCTTTCTGCTTGCCTCCTCCACATACACACTGACACAGACACTTCTGGTTGCTCATTTCTAAACTCATAGCAACTACCTTAAATTCATTTACATTTTTCAAGGGAAATTGAAAGACACTTCGTTTCTCAAACAAGCTCCTTCTTTACCCTTGCAGTGTCTTTACAGAAGGAAAATTCCCTGCTCTGGCACAATGCAAAGTCCAGTTAAGCTCAGAATTTAAATTGTCCCACATGGCATTCCCTAGGTGAAACTCATTCATATTCTTATGAACAGTTTATTTTTCAGTATTCTGTTTGAAAACTGGCATCAACTACCTATGTTCCTCATAAAAAAAAAAAGATTTTGTTTTCAAGAACTGTTGCCAAAACTCTGGGCATTATGCAAAAGCAAGGAAAGTCTCTTAGAAAGCAGTAGAAAATGTACACTATCTTGAGCAAATATCACCTGTGAGCCAAGATGCTGTGTCAGAATGGACATCTGATGCACACTGGGAAATACATGTTCACAGACCTGATAAAGAAAAGACAGAGTGATACTTTCGTGCCTGAGAGAAAATAAACAACACTTTAATAACAGAAGTTTAGCTGGTTTATCACAAAAGAATTAATCAGCCTCTTTGCTACATGCAGTACTCAGAACCAATTTTTTTTGCTACGTGAAGATTCACATATGTGTCTGTACAAAGGAAAGCTCCCCCAAGATCAGATACCTCCTCCAAAATCATATTTCATTGCCAAAGCATCATGGCTACTGGACAGCTCAAACAGAGGCTGAAGAGGGATAGATAGGCTGATTTATTCAATTGCCTATCAGAATAGAAAATGAATTCTCAGTTCTATTGCCATTAGTATTTCAAAGAGAGTGTGACAGGCATATGTAGTTTTAAAAAAATACTAAATCTATTTCTTCCCAGATGCAGAATCCAGCTGTTTGGAACTAGGAGCAAAAAAACCCAGAGTGTACTGCACATAATCCAAATGGCTTGACACCCCTGATCTCTACTGAAAGATTGGATATGCAAAAAATGTTTGAAATTCTATTTTATTCTTTAGCTATTAATCATTTCAGTGACTATAACACCTCAAGAAAGTCTGCAAAGCAGTAACAAAAGCACAGAGGTTAACTATGGGATAAAAACCCCACACTCCTGCAGGACAGTGTTCAAAATGGCCATAAGGTGCATTCCAGTACTAAAGATCAAATGATCTGAAGTGAGCAGATACTAAATCTAAAATTCACCCACCCTATGCTTCTGTTTTGGCTCTGAAAGTTCTCTTGCCTTTGGCACCTGACCCTTCTCTTGTGGGGTGCTTGTCTTGGGTGACTCTCTGCTAAGGGTCTCTGAGGCACCCACCTGCAGTCAGGAAAGGTCTGCTGCCTTCCCAGAGCTAAGGTCTGAGAGGGTGCCTCAACTTGTCAGGAGCACGAATTCCTACCCACTGTTACCCTTTCAAGAAGGCATGACTCCAACAGAAAAAGGTCTCCTTTTAACCTGAATGCATGAAAAATTAGTTCCTTTCCTGACTGAAGGGCTACTGACTGTGGGATTTAAGCTTGCTGTTTACTTGTGTGTTTGCCATATCATTAATTGCTATCATATCCTATGTCATATCTGTGGATGCTTGGTGAGTACCCCTAATATTTAGGCATATGCAGATATTCTTTCATCTTGGGAGGAGGGCTGTTTACAGTCTTACGCTGATCAACATTCTTTTTCACAGAACAAATTTCTTACACAGATTAAGTGCAGTTACTATGGGTTTAGAAAGAAAATGCCTTTGCACTGCTGGTATTTTCAGAAACTGGATATAGATCAAATTCCTGGCAAATAATTCCAAGCAACACTTTGTGTTCCATTTATTTTTGGCAATTGCAGTATATGACCTCCAGTGCTTACTGAGGTTGACATCTACTTTTTCATGTTGGTCTGACTTTTGCTTCACATCAACATGTAGGACAACTGACATTTAGCAAGACTAAACAGCTTTCTACAAATCTCCCCTTCTTGCTCAGACAAACTCATAGTGTTCCTGTAATCTTGTCAATTTTCTACTGAAAACTTTTTTCCTCATTTATACCAAAAAAACTCCAAGTAAATAGAATTCATTATTTTTTATGGAAGAACAGAATATTATCCTAAATCTTCAGTGAGTATTTAGATGTTACTCCCCAAAATACTGTTGGAAAGTTGCAAGTTTGGATTTTATAACATGTCTTTTTTTTTGTCACGGACAGAGTGAAAGATTCAAGCGACATGTCCATGCTACTAATGGTGTGACTGAAGCAGGGTTGGGACATTAAACTAGCCCAAATATATCTATGCATGTGGGATATCACAAGCAAAAAAGTCATAGAAGTAGAAAGTGAAGCCTTTAGCTTAGGCAGGAAGTCAGAGCAGTTGCACTGAGTTTGGCTATATTAGAGCTGGTAGTTCAGAGGTGTACAACACATCCCCAGTCATATACATGTAGCCAAAAAGCAAGGCTGAGTATGGCAAGAAAATCTTTCTGGCAGGAAATCATGCCACATCTCAAGTGAATTTTACTGGATCCCTCAAAAAGCTGTTTGCAAGCATGCTAGTTATTTCTATTAATTCATCCCTGATTAACCTGAGAAGAGATTGGATTTATTCCTATTTCTGCATTATGACTTCAGGGAACTGATCTTTGCTTCCCTGGCTATGTCTTTCCTGTCCTGTAAAGTGGAATAGTAAGAACTATATAAAGTATTCTAAAACCTAAGAGGGAAGGAAGTACATAAAGCAAAATACTGCTATTACTTCACCTTATCTACACTGTATCTCTTCCTCCCAACAGCATTTTGTTCTAAACAAAAGAAATTCATCAGAAGTTCAACATCATCCTTGGCCCATCATGTTTCTATGGTTACAGAGCCAGTGTTTTTCCTCTGTAGAAACTAGCAAGAA
The DNA here is from genome assembly GCA_013400955.1 of Drymodes brunneopygia. Lineage (NCBI taxonomy): Eukaryota > Metazoa > Chordata > Aves > Passeriformes > Petroicidae > Drymodes > Drymodes brunneopygia. Next base: position 12,403 of record VZTZ01022924.1, read on the forward strand.
TTTTCCATTTTACAAGACTGTTGTGCCCTCTCTCTCTGACCCTCCCTTATCAAGGACAGGTTATTCTCATTTTGCCAGCCTTGTCAAGCCCTGCACTGAAACCATCTCCCAGTCAGACTGTAGGACAAAGCTTTTAAATACACAATAGGCATTATTTGCAATAATACCAAGGAATGTCATCACTAAAAAACAGAAATGAAGGAAGGGATGTTAAACTTTAGCCGTGAAGGCTTATCCAGTCTCTCTGTTTCTGCAGATCAGACAGGCATCATGGAAGGAACGTGATCTTCTTCCTGCCAACACTGTGTGCCTTGGCCTCTCTCTCAAGCCTGCTGCATGGCTCATGTCAGAGAAAACCTCAGATCCATTCCATCCCGGATATTTTCTCATGGCATTTGATTTTATATCAAGTGCAATACAATGCATACACCAGCACACACATACCTCTATAGATGCATATGCTGTCACAGTAGATAAGCAATACATGTAAATACACAAACACACATGCACCTCTACTGCACAAACTACCATGAGGCAGTACAGATCCCTTTTCTCATCCCAACCTTTCTACAGTAGTAATACATACTGATGTAGCTTCCCTTAAGCACAAGCTTACAATTCCCTTAACATCCTCTTAAAATACGATTTTCTTTTTCTTTTCTCTATGCCCCTGTGAAGAAAAACAACCCTCCCTTCTCAGAAAAGGAGCAAAGCCCACCCTTCTCAGAACAACATCAGAATATGGCTGATTCTGAGTCAGCTTCCTCTTTATTCCCCTGTCCCAACCAGTGTATTCATCACTTGCATTCCTCTCCTTCAGTCACGTGTGGAATTTTTTCTGTTGCTGTAACATTAGTGAAAATTACCACATAAAATCCCAAGTTAGTTTGGTGCAGTGATCTACCATGACTCCTTGTAAAAAAACCCCTGTAATAGAATACTGTTTCCCTGATCATTCCCAGTCTTCTTTCTTATTTTTTCTGGACTCTTTCTAACTCCACAGGGAATGACCAGGGCTTGAGTAACCCACAAGAGTGCCTGAAAGAAAATGCCTAGGAAAAATGTATATAGCAGAATATCCTGCAAAACTTCATTAGAGAGAATGGGAATTTTCTGTAGTTCATTAGAGGCAACTTCCCAATGTCTAATACTTCTTGCTGTGCTTTTCTGCCATGAACCAACACACACTCATCTTGAACCCTTTTCAAACATCCACAGTGTTCTAGAGCAAGGAGTTCTGGTCTAATTAGGCATGGCATGAAGCACCCCATAGTTTTGTTTGACCTTGTACATATCTCTATCACACAATTTCTGAGTGCATGGTTTTTGGACCATATGTTCAGTGCTACGGTGTGTGAATTCACAGTGAAGAAAAGAAGAGTACTAAATCATAGCCAGCGTGCTGCTCCAAATGATTATCACAAAGGTTCAGCTGAGCTGAGGCTGGCACAACCAAGATGTCATTAATTTAAGTGATAGATCAACTAAAATTCACAGGAGAATAAAGTGTTATTCTCTTTTTGTTCTAGACTACAGAGTTTGGAAATAGGATAAATATTTGACTGTGAAAGAAGGTTTACCACGGTGACATAAACCAGAAAGAGGACAAGAGGCTGATAGCAGGAGTTCCTTGAAGAGGAACTTGTCATGGCCTGTCTCTCAAAAGCTCCTGATTCAGCACAATAATTAAACTAAGTGTTCCACTCCAGGTCTGGTTATGGTTAAGTTTTATTTTAGTGGCTCACTAAAACCTTAACTACAGCTTTAATTTTAAAAAAGTTTGACAATTGAGTGGCTGCCAATTCCTCCTTAATTATTACATTCACCAAATACTAGAGCTAACATGCCAACATTTTGAATTTTCTAAGTGGAAAGAAGTAGAAAATATAGATAAGATGTCAATTACAGTGAATTGCAATTAAGATTGTTGGCAGATGAAGACCCTCAGGGATCTGGAGTCCCACATAGCAGTTATCTTGATAATCAGATGGTCTAACCTTGCACTAAAAAAGAGAATGAGTCATGTTATGCAATATAAATCAATCATTCAAAACAAAGTTTAAAGGAAAAAATGGATAGACAAATACACACTCAAAATCCTCTCAATTTTTCTTATCTTGAAATGACAATCACTCATCTGATCACAGGTCTCTTGACTACATCCAGGGCAGAGAGCCTAGTTGCTCCTGGCACACACCAACTATGTCCCAGCTCTGTGACAGAGTGAGACCCCGGGGTGCTCCTGCCTGAAAAACAGGCTCAGGCTTCCCTATTGGATGTTTTTCAGGCTCCTCAGTTTAGTTGGAGAGGATTTTCTGGGCAGCCCTGTGGGGCTTCTGACAGGATCTGCATGTCAAGAGACACCACAGCACATCCCCAGCAGAAAACAGATGCTGCTTTTTCCTTCTGTCACTAAACCACGGCAAAAGCAGCTGGCTGATCTAATATGTAGGTTGTCATAACAAAACACATGTCTAAGGAATGATCCTGAAGATGATATCAGAAAGCAGGGAGGCTTCCTGGATTACTACCTTCTGTGGCAAATCAATTCAGAAATTACTGATGAGAGAGAATACCCCTGCCCTCTGATATTAGAGATAGGAATTGTCATTTAAAGACAATGTCAATCTTTCCACCAGCCAGACCTTGTGGAACAGCACTTGTGTCAAGTCAGAAGCATGAAAAAAAAATTACTTCTGTTCGCATTTCCTCGCATCACATCTCTCAAACAATAATGAGGCTGAGGGGAAAGGAAGTCCCTGTAGTTTTACCAGCTGTAATAAAACATTCACACCAGCAGATACCATGAGGTTAGACTAGATAACCCAGCCCTGGAAACAGCATTTCTGTCCTTAACTCTGTAACCACCACTGAGGCTTTGTAATGGGCATGCTGCACTGCCTTTGCATTGCATACTCTGAAAGGGGGGGAAAAAGAGATCTGTACCATTTCCCTCCCGATTAGCACTGCCCAAGGGGCCATATAAGTCAGAAATATTCATAGGACAACCACATTCTCCCTTCCCTTTCAGCTTGTAGCTCTATCAAGCTGTGCTGCAATACCCTCTTGTTCACTATAGTCTCTTTTAAATCTAAATAATCCATTTCTTTCAGTGTGCAGAGCCCCATCTGCTTACTCAGGGGACAGGAGAAAACTGACATTCTTTAGACAGCAATAAACCACCAGCACATTTCAGAGAACATCCATGAGGTTTTATTGTGACTTCTGAATTATCCTGTTATAGTTCCCAACAGTAAAAGAAATTCTGCCTTCATTTTTTTTCTGCTGTCAGCATTGTGTGGCAGGGACCATACAAGCAAATAGCTTTTATAGACAGCCTGATAGACCAAACAGATAAAATAGTAGAGATTGTAAGTTCACTTTGGCTTGTGCATCAGTAAAATTCACGACTGGATTCAACTAGCAGAAAATGTGTTTTTAGTGACACATAAAGTGGAAACAATAGATTTTAAGATCCAGAACTAAGATGCATTGCACATAGAAAGTGCTGTTGTGGTTCAGAAAGACATTGCCCCTGTGACATTGCTTCAGTGATTATTTGAAAGAATATGGAGTTTAGCACCCTCAGAATAGAAGGAATGAGAAAACTGGGCAACTATACCTAATAGTCTTCAAGGATGACAGCTGCTTTTGCATACCTTGCAGGTTGTGACTTGCAGCATCAACTGCAGATAATGGAATTGTGCAGGTGACATCTGCATCCCAGAGGTGGGTCCTGGGCTTGGAGGGTAACTGGGAGCCAGGGGGTATCAGCTGTGGCTGGCACTTACACTGTGCTTTCACATTCTGCTGAAAAAACCCCCTCTCACCAGTGCAGGGGACACCCTTCCTCATCCAGGTGCAGTGGTGGGATGCTGCCCAGTGTCACTGCAGAATGAGAGAGCCGACTCTTATGACACTGCACTCCTTGGGAACTGACATGACTGCCAGACTTACGCTGGAGATCTCTTACTATAATACAGTGCAGGAGTGACAGGTTCACTTAAATCATATTAGAATTAACTAGAACAGCAATGGTTGGCAATTGGTTGGAATTATACACTATATAGCCATTTAACTTTGGAAATAAAGCATATACAATCAGCTGAAAGTAAATGCAAGTTTTCCCAGTAATCATTAAATTATACTTTCAGAGGGACAAGACACATTCCATTTTAGAAAATCACTGGGGTAAGAAAGAAGCAATGATGCAGCCCATGAAGGTATTGTAGTCAGTTTTCCATTATTTGATATCTTTACATTAGAATTATCATTCAAAAAGAGACACTGTAGCTTAAAGAGAAAATAACTGATTTGATGCCAAAATTACTTGCTGAATTTTTAAATTTTCCTATGCTCTAGTAAGTCAAGCCATTAAATTAGTTGATCACCATGTCTCTCTACAATTGAAAATCTATAAATTGCCAGCTAAGTTTAGTGATGTTAGTGATAAACATAGACTACAGACAAAAGGGTTGCAAATTATCAAGACAGTTACTTCACTAATAATCAATTCTCCTTTGAAAGCACTCTGATACTGCAGTTCAGATCTCATCTTTCCATTAAATAATAACATAGGAACTTAGGAAATAGAAAACTACATATTTTGGTGAAAACAAAGTAGATAAAATAATGCAGACAACAGAAAATTAAGTAACAGTAATATTTAAAGATTTTACACATTTTAGTTCTGATCAAAAGGTTTTAAATTAAATTAAATTGCATAATGCTCCCTGTTATTTTATTTTCCATATAACTCCTATTGTGCACCGGATGTGAATAAAAACCTGCCACTAAACTTTAAATCATGAGCATCAAAAGGGATACTGTAATTTTTTAAAAGTTTGCTCCATGAGTATTCATAACATTTGTTATTCATCTAGAAGTCAGGGACTCAGCAGGGTAGGGCACTTACAGAACCAACTTAGACTTAGGCTAACTAATCAGGTTAACCAACTAATTTACAGTCTTATTTAGAGAACTGCATTATTCTCTGGAGTTCTCTGCTTTTTTCTCTTGCTGAGACACCTAGACTACCAACTTCTAATTTAGATCCCCAAACTGAGTTTTGTATTCCTATCACGTTGAGAAGATGAAAAAAATACCCTCTGAAAGAGACTTGAGAAAGAAGTGGGGAGAGGAAGATTAAAGAAGTTTTGAGGAAAGCTAGGAAAGAGATTTTCTGCAGTTTTTCAGACAAGCAGGATACAGTTTTATAGCTAACCTCAAAGACAGGAGAAAAAGCAAATTTTGAAGACCATACACATATTTTAATGGCGCTATAGAGGATTTGATTGCAAAAGACCTTTAAAAGGTTTATATACATATGCAATTATTTATCTAACAATCTAACAAAATCTCAGGAATGTGTGTGGAATGCAGATAGCCTCTCCAAAGTTAACAATGAATATAGAATATTATTATTCAGTACCAGAATATGCTTCTGGTATTGAATACAGCTTTCAACTTCAGCCCTTTTCTTCCAAATTCTATCAAAAGAGAGAAAATATCATGCAATTTACATAAAATAGCTCAAACCAGACTACACAAGTTTTGAAAAGTTTTTAAAATATATTATGAATAAGTATTTCTGCTTACTTTTAAAAAACATTTTGAACTTTGTTTTATGTTTTTCTGAAAATGACAGTAAGAAATGGCATGATAGTGGAAATTTATTTAAATGGTTTAACTAGCTGCATAGAATTCATAATGAACTCTACATTTTTCTGAAATTATATGATAAATATCTTCTTGGACATGATGTTAGGAAAGTAGGGACCTATGAGATCAAAACTAGGAGTTATTTATTACACTGAGAGTAGCTCAAAGTCAAAGCCATCTTTTGGCTGTAATGGACATCAATTGATGACTTCAACACAGTCAGGAATCAGCCACCCAATCACACCTGTCACTGGCTTACCTCCTTTGGTCTCCCTAAAAAGGTCCAAAGCAGGTACCTGTTTACATGTTCTTCTCTAAAGCAGGATGGACATTGTCCTCTCAGTCATCTGAGGAGGTCCAGACAGTGGGCAGCACAAAACATGCAGGCATAGCATATGAGCTTGCTATTACATACCTTCCATTTCTCAAAAATTGGGTTTTTTCCTTTGCCACCAGCTATCACCCCTGAAAGCTCCTTTGTCTGGGAGTTCATCCCACTCTTCAGTCCCTCAAGATACATTTGTCCAACTGAGAGCTAGACAGTGTCTAAAATATCCTTATATATCTCCTTCTGATGGATGAGAGAGAAGACCACTCCCCTATTGTGCAATGCCTTTTTGCTAGTCCTTGCTGGCCCACTTTGACAAGATGTGCCATCAAAAAATACCTCAACTCATCCTTGTATCAGTCCACTTAAGCCTTCTGACTCTCTGAGGCAAGAAGACAATCTCTTCTCCCTGGCTGGAGAGACAGAAACCAGAAACTGTGTGTAGCAGGTTCCCTCCGGTGTGTTTATCCCACATGCAAGGGGCAGACTGTGGGGCTGGCAGCCTCCCCTGTGCTTTTTCTGCTATAACTTCAGCCTCCAAACAGCTCATGAGATTTGTGCTGAGAGCTTTTGCTGCCCCAGCACTTGACCAAAACTTTCCACAGGGCTGCCACGGTTTTCAAACAGCTGTGACTCACAGTCATGACGGTAGAAAGCCAGTTTTCATGCTAAATGAGGTATGGAGGAAGCTTCTAGTGCTGCTGTTGAAGTGCTCTCTTCTATGGAGTGTACTCCATCCACATCCTTATCTCAATGGACTCAGAGAAAATTAAATCCCTCTCAAACTAACTCTTTTCATCCCTCTCTCTCCATGTTCACACTTTCTTCTTTCGTCATGCCTGTCAGATCCATGTAAAGTGGATAGTCACAGTTTATAGACTACAACACTTTTTTTTCTTCTCCTCCCTGCCCTCCCAAAAAAATGCAATGACCCCTTCATTGATCTGTCTTATGTATACAGCTGTATATTACACTGCTTTACAGTTTTATGTGTAGTTGAATTTGTTGTCTTCTGTTGGCATCTGCCATTAAAGTGTTATGCAATTCTGTTACCTCAAACATAAATATAAAATAATTTGAGTAGTTATGCAATATTTAGTACATGACCTAGAAATCATTTGTTTATATTTGAGCTATAATGAAAAGCACATAGCGCATGTTATCTTGAAAAAAGGGCGAAACATGTACTTACATTAGAGTAATTTTTAGGATAGTAGTTATTATTCAATTAAACAATCTGATTACAAAAAATACTTTAGAGATACTTCAATAAGAGTTATTAATAATCATTACACAATTAAAAGTTTTTTTTGTTTGTGCACATACTTATATATTCATCAGTGACCACTGGGTTTAAGTGACTTCACTCTTAATTGCATGTTCATCCTTCATGCGACTTTGTCTTCCTTTTCTTACCATTTATTTATGCAAGATATACTTTGTATCATTTATGACAAATGTCCACAACACTTTTCAGCTACTTCTCTGCACTTTTCAAATATTTTTAATTTGATTCCCTCTAGGTCAGACATTGAAAGACTTAACCCAGAAAAGGTAAAGTTAAGTTGAATATAATTAACTGACTCCCAAAAAGCAGAATCCCATTGGCATAAAAATTATTTCCTTCTGACTCCTGTTTGAATCCTGGTATTTCTGAATTAATAAATCACTCATAAATCCAGAAAGGGAAGACAAAGAGAGGAGCAATGCAGAGAATGGAGAGTTTTGCAAAAGCCCCACCCACTGGCACATCCTGTGGGTGTAGCTCCTGAAGGAAATCTTCATGCCTGGCAGGACTGGTGTGACCTGGTTGCTGGGAGGCAACCATCAAGCATTCACACAAGCCACATCAGCTTAAGACATCCTCACCACCACTGGAGAAGCAGGGCTTAATTCAATCCCTTATCTACCCTCAGTAATACAACTGGAAATGCTGATTTCAGCTTGTAACATCTCTTTTCAGCAAATCCGGCCTCTCCTTTGCTTTCTCTCTCTCTCTCTTTTTTTTTTTTTTTCCTTTTTTTAAGATTTTCACTTTGAATTTTAGTAGTTAAATCATACTTAGCAATTCCTCCTTGAGTTCTTCTTTGAGGGAGGATTTGCAAAGCCCTGTGCTTGGCAGCAAGTGCTTATGCCACCCCAACAAAGTCCCTACTGAGCAGCACTGCTAACTAGCGACAGCGCTGTCCTTGCATGAATCAGAGACATGTGCAAAGATGCAGAGTTTATTGCTAGGATTTGTATGAATATTCAGCTTAAATATATGTCTCAAGCCCTCATTTCTATAATTAGAAAAGGTTTCCAAATACAATGAAAAATAAAGGTTATTGTATGGTTTTCTGTGAATTGTTTGGCAATCTCACTTCAAGTACCACCAGATCTTTCTTACACTTGGCAATGTTGTTTTTGGCAGATGGCTGGGTTATATCTTTTGTCCTTTGCACAGGAATGTTTTTGCTATTGTTGTTTGATTAAATAACTGGCTTTCAACAGCAATTTTAATTTAGCTAATGTACTCTTTGGGAGACAGGTGAAACTGATAAAAGTTTTTTGAAGCAAAATATCTGGTCATAGATACATATTTAAAATGAGGGACATGTACTAAGCAATTTGGGTAGGATGTTCAGAACAATGGCTTGAAAAAAGCTGCTGTTTAAAAATTGCTATTTACATAATCTGCCATTTCTGTTATCTGCAACATTCTGCACAACAAAATTACTGCAAGCAAATGAAATTTAAATGTCACTAGATGAACTAATCTTAGCTAAAGCATAAGAAATTTAAATTAGCCCATCGTTAAAGCAGCTTGCATGACACCCTTAGAGGATGAAATAATCTTTCAGCTGGACAAGGATGGTGGCTCAGACCTTATTTTTGCTCAACTGGTAATATGGCTGTAATCTGAAGATGAGAAGTATTCTTAGAAGGTATCACTGTCCTGCCAAAATGACCCACTTCTCACATGGGGATCCACCTGCAGGTCACCTTATGTTTCACTTTGAACTATTGAACAACGAGGCTGTTCTTGTTTAACTGTGCAATATTTGATATTGGCACGTCTGGGACAGCTAACCAGGAATGGAAAAACATTGGGCATTATAGATTCAGTCCCTACAAGTGTCTTCTGGCCCTGATTCAGCAAAATATTTAAAGCCAAGTTAAATGGGAACCATGGGAGTAGTCTGACAGAAAACTCAAGAGTACTTTGTGCTCTTAAAAATGAGCACATGCTTACAGTCTTTGGTGGATTAAGGCAATAATAAGCACAAGTTTGTGGGAGTGAGCCTGTGGTTTGCCCGGTTAATAACAAGACCCTTGTTCCAATATAACTTGACCTGTACCAGTAAGAGCAGTATTAAGGGAGCTGGAGTAGACAAAGGAAACAAAGATACGTGCTCTGATTAGTCATCAGCAGTCTTTGCAGTAGAAGTGATTTTTACTGAAACATGGTGAGAAATCCTCTCATGAATAAATGATAAGACACATCCATCTATGCAGGTTGTGTGGGGCAGAAAGAAATAGGAAGCTGGTGGGTCGTTCTCCCCACCTTATCAATGCACGTGTTCCAGCTGCCAAGGGCACTCAACTGCATCAACTCATGTCCCCAGCACGTTATGTGCACCCCTCAAGATCTCCTCTTCCTGTCTTTCCTCATCTCCAGTATCATGAGCCATGTGAAGACATGGTGGAACATTGCTCCTGCACCACACCAGAGATGTGCACTTGCCCACAAATCCATGGGGTTGCTACAGGTAATAAAGTCTCTTCCTTACATCAACTGTGGCCTTATGACTGAGGAAGTCAAGAGGAAAATCTGGCTCTGAGGCTACAACATCTTCTTGTGGACACTCAGCACTCACTGCGGAAGCAGATGGACCACAGGAGGCTCAAGCACAGCCTTTTTGTCAAAGATCTCACACAGATCAGCACAGCCCTGCAGCTGGGTTCAGCTGCAGACAAGAATCACTCCTGTGTGCATGTGCCCCCACTTCTATATTTGCATTCACACTGCGGAGCAATTTGTGCAACCCAGATCAGATCAATCCAAGTGTCCAGTGAAACTTCACATTAGGACAGGGGAAAGGCACAAGAGAGAGAAGATCTTTCCATTTTCCAGGTCTACCAAGTATGAACTCCATTTTTGCAGATGTTGACCACAGTTCTTTTTGCCTCCTATAAAGGTCCTTAAATATGCATATGTTGTATCATCCCATACATTTCTTTTTGTAATGGGATCCATATATGACAATTATAATTCTGGAGATAATGAAGGTACAAAAGATAACACAGACAAATACCTGTAGTCACACTGTAAAGAGATGCAGACACCTTGTGGTCCAGGATGAAAAAAATGGCAGAGGAAATTCAGTGGAGGTAACTTAAGAGATGTGATAAAAATAAGCACTCCTTACTGTATATATCTAAAAAAGATGAGCTTCAAAAAAACTATTTCCAAGCAACAAAATTTGGTGTTATACCAGATAGTTCTATGATCTCTCAGTCTTTAGAAGACCACCTACCTAGGGAGGAATAAATGTACTTCTTAATACATGTAGTCTTAGGCAGCACGTTCTAAAATAATTTGTTGCAAGAGCATTACAATTATATTTTAAGAGTTTTGTATTTAAATTTATATAGTGAGATAAAACAGATGCAAAACTTTTCATTGGATTATTTCCTGCAATTTTTAAATTCCTTGTCAGGTTGTTTGTAACGATGATGGAAAATTCCTGAGGGTACCATAATTATGTTTCATAATATAATAATTATGTGTGCATGACTTTAAAAAAGGGGAACTCTTTGGGGATATCTTCTTTTTATAGTCTGTGGTATTATCACAAAAACCAACAGTCATGTAGAAAATTAAATAATTAAATACAGAAATAGCTCCTGTATGTTGGTACATATTTTTACAACAAACATAGAGCATACAGAGAAAACCTACTTACAAATTATTATTATTATTTTAGACTAAAATTACAGAAGTCATTCCTTTTAGATAAAAACTTCTAAATAATTATTTTCTTTTTCTTTTCCTGTATTGACTCAGGCAGCAGTACTATGGCAGTATAACTGAATTGTGCTTTGTTTTTCTACTGTACAGTAGGACTAGATGACCTCTCAAGTCCCTGCCAAGCTGAATTATTCAGTGGCTCTGTGATCATTGCCCAAGACCAAGGCTATGACTAATTTTAAGCTACTCTGCCACTATTCCCCAAGTGGTTAAATACACACTTTTCAAGAGAGAAATAAGGACTTGGCCAATATTTTAAGTCTAACCCCAGCATTGCAACAGAACCCTGAAACTAATCTGAGCCTTACACCACTCTATCTCCATTTGCTGTGGCTGCCTTTTACAGTGGCATGAGTGTGAAATTAATCATGCCCTCTATATTTAATTGTCATGCCTACAGCCAAAGTCCAGTGATATAGACCAGCCAACACAAAGATGGACAGCATCTTATAAAGCAAACTGTTAAATTTCTTCCATACCCTGTTCCTAAGCTGGAAACTGAACATTTCAAGGCTGAGAAGAATAAAACCAGGAATGTGAGAAGCATAAGGACTCTGGCAGAGGAGGTCCCTGAATGATGCATGTTGTCTGGTCTCTGTGCTTTTTCCAGTCCTGCAATACAAAAATTGTCATGTTACAGAAAATAGTGGTAAAAAACAGTGGCAGAGGAACTATAGCCTTCCTTTAGTTGAACTATTCCACAAAACCAAAATAATAAAACTACTAACCAGCTAAATGATCAAAGACTGTATTTATGTATAATGTTTATAAGGCTTTAGCATGACAAAACTCAGTGAACATAGAGTTAGTCCTGCTTAACATAAACTCTGTTAGGAAACACTTGTCTGATTCAGAAATCCTGATTCATTTGACCTGCCTGACCATGGTACCTGGAGACCTGTGCCTGTCTGTATGTAATGCATCTCTGCAGCAAAGGTCTTCATACAATGAAAACTTGTAATAATGAGTGCTTTAAAAAGTATTAAAAACCAAGGGAGAAAAGAAGTCTTAGAAGACTATGTGGGGACTGTTACAGACCCATACTAGAGTAGCAAGTTTCAACATGTGAACCTATACAAGCACAAGGAATTAGAATGCATAAAATAGATGTGCCTTAGAATACCATATTAATAGGCAAGTAAAGCCTAAACATTTAATTCCAGCAAAGTGAATGAAAGGATAGCAGAAGATAAAGCTCCATCTCTTCAAGAAGAACCTGATTCATTAAGAAATGAAATGTGAGCTAAATAGAAAGCCCTCTGGTAAAGAAGAAGGGAACAGGCATCCATTTACCAGCCTATTAAAAAATTTAGAAACTGAGGGCTAATTTCTTTCTTCACTTTTGTCTGTGCAAATTCAAAGAAATGCCCTAAATTTCAGTGGAGCTGGTCCAAACTTCTAGCATTTTTAATGATGTCTGTCCTTTGTCAGAAAGATCAATCTTTTTCCTAAACCCTGAGTCCTATTGTCTGCTCTTCAGTGCTGTAGGAGGTTTTAATAAGATTAGTATTTTATCTCTTGATGTTCTTTTTAATATTCCAGGCGACTAGATAGTTTCTGTAATGTTCTATGTGGCTGCCTCCATAAACTGTCCTTATTCTGAATTCACTGAACAGGTGTTACTTTTATATATCTGCAGATGGTAAGGCTACCAGAAAGGACATCACAGCAAAGCTAAATAGCATTTCTGACAAAGTAATGCCAATTCCTCATCCAGTATACAGCTATCATGAGTAACTTCAAAATGGGCAGGCTCCAAATAGTAAAGAGGCCTTAGATGGAGTAATGGAGATACAGAGTTCTGAGGGGTAGTCCAGAAGTGCACTCATATTTTCTACAGGAAGAGATATTTTTGCTTTATACACAGGAAGGAATACTTACTAGACCCTCAGAAAACAAAACTAAATTAACTAAACTAAACTAAACTAACCTAAACTAAACTAAACTAAACTAACCTAAACTAAGCTAAACAAAAACCCAAAACACAAAACAACCAAACAACTTCCCAGAAAAATTACTCTCATACAAAAAGCTGCTTTTAATTTTGAGAAAAGGGCTTATTGGGGATTTCCTGGATTATTTCATTGCTATATTTTGTATACATTGAAGTAATATTAAATAAGAATTTTTTAAATGTAGTTTTAGAAGAGACAAGACAAGGCTAAGACTTGAGAGGAAAAGGACTTTTATATTATTCTGATGAATTTCCTATCTGTCTGAAGGTGTCTCCCCAGCACTGGTTCCCATCAAGCATCTGATAATCACCATTTTTCACTACCCAGTATCTTAATTGCTCCCCCTCATACACAGTTTCACAGAGTCAGCCCAATCCAAAAGCTGCTATGGCATAATCTCATTCTCTTGGTCTTGTGCCTTTTTGCATCAAGAGGGATGACTACATTTGCAGTGTCTTAGAGATTTGCTCTTTGCCTCCTCCCCACCGCAGTTCTGCTGTTGGAGGCACCTGAGTTCAGGGAGGTTACCTGCACTAAAGAAAACTGAACACAGTATCTAAACCCATACTGGCAGCTTTCAAGGACCAAGATTCTACATGTGATGAAGAATAGGACAGAGATTATGGCTTTCATAACAAAATAGTATAAAGCTATGTCAACCAAATGGAACTGCAGTTCTATTGCATGTAAAACCACAAGATGCATCCTGCATTTTGGACTTAGGAATTTTTTAACAATACTTACAGCACAGAGTAATCATTTTGAGCTAAGCTTTACTAGTAGCCTCCATGACACTAGTTGCTACTTGATATCTGCCAAACAAAGCAGGTAGGTATTAACAAAGCCTTAAAACATCTGAGAAAATAAAATTACAAAAATCTAATATAGAAACCTTAAAGGCAAGATATACAGAAGATCAACAGCGACTGATTTAATTTCTTAGGTTCAAGAGCCAAGAAATTTAGATATTTTTATTTTTAAAATATGCCACCAACAGAACAGGCCCATGCTTAATAAAAGAACAACATACTGCATTTTTTGTGGACTAATATGTCCTCAATCTTAACCACAGGAAAATTTTTCATTGTTTTAATGATCAGAGCCAACAAGCATCTTTTTGTTCCAAAATAAAACTACAGTGGGATTGTATAAACCTGTTTCTCTCATGCTCTTTGGCACAAGCTGATAGTTTGTCATTGATACAGCTGATAGGTATGATTTGCCCTAATGGCAATACTTTGCATCAGAGCTCAATCCCTCTATCTACTGCTAAGTTCTAAGATACAGCATGGTTTAGTACAAATACACATCTACATGGCTGTTCAGGATTAAAGCACATAAGGAATAAAGTCATAGCCACTGAGACTGCAGGAACACTTTGGGGAGAGAATATATATTTACTCAAGTTTGGATTAGTCAGGATACAGGATAAAGATCTTCATTCCTGTTTTTCTTGTAAAGAGATGTAAATAACACTACTCCATTTCTCAGCTTAGTCCATTATCAGCCTTAGATCCAAATGTATTTCTATTCATTACCTGATAGTGATATTTGAGTTTTCCGCTAACATAGGCCATAAATCTTTTATTCAGCATTCTAAGGCTATAAGGAAATTGAGAAAAATCATAAAGGGCAGCCTGGCCATTCACAGTTGGTACACTTTGCCATGAAAATACCAGTTAAGTATTCCAAGTTGATTGTTAGTTACATTAAAAATTTATAAATTAAGAGTTCCCAGGAAAGTAAAGAGCGAGGAATAACCTCTTGATTTACAAGGGTACTGGATCTCCAGTATAATGCACTAGAAATCTGGAAGAAATAGATTCTAAGGATTCCAACCAAATAACCTTAGTAATAGAAGTAAGTGGCAAAATGAACCTTCCTCATTGCTTGATAATGAACACTATATAAAGAAAAAACCTAGCTTAATTCTGATTGAACTCTTAGGTCCTGAAAACTGATACCTTATTCATCAAGTCCAGTTGGAAATGACTCTGGATCAGTACACAGACTTGAATATACAAGGCAGACTGTACGAGTACTCACATTCAAGATGAATTTGCATTTGTGAGCAAGTCCTGAATATGCAGAGATGTGAAAAAAGGAGATCTGTGTTTGTGCACTTACTAACTTAATACACAAATTGAACACCAGCTACATTGAGCAAGAAAGCGTATTATATAATAACTATTAGGCAATATTTTATTAGGCAAGAACAAAAGGGAAGCATATAAAGGGAAAGGAAGTATTAGCATTCTGGTTTTACAGAGCATGAAATACTGAACAAAGAGCTTAGTAGCTTATCTTGAGTTACATAGGAAGTCTGAGGCACAGGCAGGAAATGAAACCAGGCCAGCTTGCTTTTGCCCCCAGTTCTTAGCACAAGATCAACCCTCACCTTTAAGTCTCCATATCTGGGATCAAAGTCATACACATGCTCTCAGACTAAATCAGAGAAGGTTTGTACAGCACTATTCTTGTAAGTAAATGAAGTAAACCTTCAACTTTATCTGTAATTGAAGAGGCAGCATTTCCAGGAGGCAAGCCCATGACAGGGCACAGGTTCAGTACAGAATATGGCTACTCATGAAATTTTTAGTATTTTTCCTTTATCAAGCCTGTGGTCCTTAATTTTTTTCCATGTGCATTTACTGTATCTAGTAAGATCATGATCATAAATAATACAGCAGCAAGAAAACAAAGCAATAAAATAGATCTGGTCAGACCAGACAGCTACAATAGATACAGTCTGACCAAGAGACCACTTGCTTTTACAGAGCAAAACAAGAAGCACTACCTAATTAGACAAAGATGAAGAGATATTGACAGGTTACTGGTGAATTTAATCTCTGGCTGGACAGTTGAACTCTCCAATGTAAACTGTACACCCACACAAGTCCTTGTGACACAGCTACCTAAAGGATAGGATTGAAAAAGCCACTGCAGAGCCCTGACTGGTCACTCCCATTCCTTTCCAAGAAAACCAGAGTGCATAAGAGTGATGTGGATGAGGTTTGGCCTTATATAAAATCTGTATGTGG
>VZTZ01022930.1:0-26339 GCA_013400955.1 Drymodes brunneopygia
CAAATTATAATACTAAAGCAACAATTTAGGAGCACATATGGCTATATGTAGATACATAATTAGGCCGAAAAATTTGGTTCTATAAATGCAGCTTTTAAGAGCTCTAGATAAACCCAAAATGTGGAGCTACTTCTCTTCAGGACAAGAAGGTATTGAGAAGAATTTAGGCAAAGCAATCAGCTGATTTAAGAGAGACTTTAAATGATCTAGAGAGAGATTTTACATGAGGTCTGATTGTCAACTTGCTATCACAAATTGTGTCTACGGGAAACACCAAAGGCTTAGTCCCTTGCTTGAGCAACTAGACTTTTAGGGGGAGATGGTAACTGAGTACTTGAAAGACGTACAAGAGAGAATTCTCTCAGTTTAGGAATAATGCTTTTGAGATCACAAAGAGTCTCTCCCATTACAAGCTTTAAGGAAAACACAATACTGTCCAAACAAACAAACAAAAAAAAAGGCAGCATGAGGCATCTTGCTAAATCTATGCTAGATTTTTTGCCTAAAAAGGTTTTTGTCGTTTCTACCCATAATGAATCCCTAGTAGGAGAAACTATTATAATTATTGATAGCTCAAGCATGCAGTAATTTACCAACATTTTAATTAATGGGTTCTCTACCAAGAAGACCTGTAGGTTAAAATACTGACTAATCCTTGCCAACCCATTCACATTANCTTACTAGAAAAAATGTTTCTAAATTCCTGAGATCCTGTGCTGGCTTTAAATTTGTGTATATGACTACAATTTTTCCTTGGTCTTTAAACATCACTGGTATACACAGTTAGAAATAAATTAATCTGAGTCTTCCATCTTGATGAGCAGAAATTCTAGTAGGGTGTTTAAACACACAGGTTCTATTTCCTGGCGATAAGAAGTCATTCTTTTGAATCTGAGGCTGGTATTCATAATTCCAGTCTCATTCAAACACTGTGAAAAAAGAAACTTAAATTAAGTTTTCCTTTCTTTTTCTACTCTTAACATCTGCTCTTAGAATACCTGGCTATTCACACATGGATCAATCTTGTGCTTTTTCAAGAGACGGACTGTTTAGCTTGTTGTACGTGTGCTCGCTGTGTTTATAATTACATTGCAGGTAGAATGGGTGGTAATCAACAACAAACATGTAACACCAAATCACAGAATTTATGGACACTTCAAATTGAGGAGGCAGCAAGACATCAAATCAGATTTATAACTCTTCAGCTCCAGATACCATATACAGTGGTAAACAGCCAGTTCTCAATTTCCAATACCAATCTATCTAGCTAGAGCAATGCAATTCTGTGATAATCCGATGTTTTTTGACCTTCTCTTCCAGAAGAATTTGGTATAAATAATTCTATAATACTAAACAAAAAACTACATTCTGTCATGCAAAAGGATGCATCTCTGGTACTTTTTACCCCTTGGAAATATTTCAGCATTGAATTGTTTATGACTCAATCCCTAATTGTACTCTGACATTAATGTATTATAATGAGATCTGTTAGTAATTTACATGCTTGACACAAAAAGGTAACTATATTCAACATTCCCATAAAAAATTAAAAAAAATTCATATATAAAACACTCAAACACAATCAGGTACTGCAGCTTAATTAAAAAGGGAATAAACTGGCACATCTGAAAACAGAGTCATAGATAGGCATCCTTAAGTGTGATGTGCCTGTCTGGAAAGATCATGTTAGGAGATGTTTACTACATCTGCAATACAGCATAACATCCCAAAGCATACATATTTGCATTCCAGGTATAAGTGCTGAAAATGGTTTGATAAGAGAACATTTTTGTATTGAGGCAATGTAAGGAAAACGAATTAGCCTAGGGAGTCTCAGACTTAAGTTCTTAGAAAAGCCCACTTCTATACTATTTTATATGTGGCACTGGAGCTGTCTCTGTACTGAGGTATATTCTGCAGTGTTTTAAAAATTGGTTCAGAAAAATAAATAAGATTTGCTAAGAATATTAAACACAGCAACAGTTTTCTGGATTCAAGGAAATGCAAGGAAAGAACTCTTCTAAGAGTTTTCAGGAGAAAAACACATGCTGGAGATTATAAAGGATATCCCTCAGGCACAGCAGTTTGGACAACATGTAGAGTAACATGGTAGGAAGAAAAATACTGTGTATGCTTGCCTGATTCTTCTCTTCCTTAAATATCTGACATTGGGCTAACCTTGGAGGCAGACAGACCCTTGAGCCTGACCCAGTATGAATGCTTCTATTTTGTGTTTCACTCTGAACATTTTAGAGTAGTAAGTCAGTCTTTTAAGACAGAAAGTCTTCACTCAAGCAATTGAGTAGACAATTGAGAAGAAAAAGGGTCACTTGTCAGGACAAAGCTGCATTGACAGTACTATAACAGCATTGCACTGAAGCAGTAACTGCTTATAAAAGCCAGATGTATGAAAGGTGCAATAACCACCCACACTATAACTAGTGCAATCAGCTTTTCACTTTCATAGTCCTGAATCCACCTACAACATTAAATTCAATTAGGAAAGTGGATTGCCAAGACTGATGCAATAGAGGAGGATCTGTATTCTGAAATGTTGAGAGTAAAGTGACTCACAGCAGCGAGCCAGTCAGCTAAGGTAAACAAAATCACTTTTTATCTTCTCACTCTGGATCAAAAGGAACACCTGCAGGAAGAAGGAAAATAAAATATTATACACGCATGTACTCTTAAGCAAACAGAAGGCAAACCTTCCTCATTTCAACACACAGATGAGGTTTAAGTCACACAAACAACTGTTCATGAGACGAGTTTGGGTATGCAATTGCAATGTAGGGGGCATCCCTCTGTGTGGAGTCAATGGAGGATTCACACAGTGCCCTGTTTGTCAAGGGACTTGTGCAGCTTCAGAACACCAAGCTGTGCAGAGGGTGCAGCCTGCCCTGAACAAGTGCCAGTGGGCGACCATGCAACACAAACAGCACAAAGGAACACTGGGCCTGTGGGAAAAGCTATTTGGAATGTGTTTGTTTAGAAAGTAATGCAAGCAATTACATTAGCATCTTCTTGAAATACCAGAAGTTTCACATTTAGATGAGACTTTCCTTCCAAAAAATGTCAGAGATCATTCCAGGTCTGCAATAAGCCATTTCTAACCATTTCAGTTTTCGTAAGGTTCTGAGGCAAAGCATTCATCCTTTGTACCTTACTGTAAAAATACAAGTTTGTTACATTCCACATAAAAAGGGATGTGTGGGGGAAGTTATATATTTTAAAATGTACTCTGGCTTTGCTCAAAGAAAAAAAAGGCTATTTATGCCTCTCTCAAGCATACTTGTAACTATACTGGATGCTACTGGCAAAAATCAAAATACCTTTAGAGAAATAGATGTTTGTACTGGAACAGTGAGTTACACAAATTACTGACATTCGCATTGCTTAAACATTGCTGATCCTCTGAGGTAGGGGGGGAGGAGAAGGAGTAATAGGGAAGAAATAAAAAGAAAGCAGCATTATCACTGTAAGTAGCACTTTATCATATGTTTTATTTTATTATGTCCAGAGAGGTCTGTTCTTAAATAACTTAGTAAGCGCTATATGTAGATGTTTTACAGGTTTATGAGACACTGGGGAAGGCTGATCTTTATATGGAACTGTCATCACAACCCAAGATCAAACATGAGGCCAGATGTAATTCATGTAAACATGAATCAATGTAATTATATAATTCTGGTATTTAAGTGCATCCCCTATATAACACAAGTTTCTATAGAACAGCTTCTAAAAAACAAAAAAGGAAAAATGTAGATTAACAGGTGTTTACACCTTTGTGTTTCTTTGTTGCCTAGTTGCTGCTAAAACTTACAGCATTATCATTTTCATGCAGTTTCAGGAATCAGCATAGCCTGCTAGCATAGTTTTGCAAGATTTTCATGAGGCTAAGTGAATTGAAAGCTTGTTGAATTGAAATATATATCCATTTTCTTTACAGTCTTGAATATTTTTCTTAAAGAGAGGTGCAAGTTTGGGTCACAGAAATTATGGAGTGAGGGTGCTGGATGGGAGGGTTGGGATGAGGCATGGGAGAAGACAAGTTGTAAAACCAGGGGAGCTCTGTTATTCACAAACCTGGAAAATTCAAAAGTTATAAAGACTGGAAAAACAAAAGAAAACATAAACCCCAAACCAACCAAACCTATATGATTCACTTTAGACTATGTGGTGTGGGATTTTTTTTGTGGCTTCCCTTCTTTTCTGGTCTTGTGGAAAATGTTCTTCCACCTTCATAATAGCTATTTGCTTTTGCATATTTTAGTTGTAATTAAGTTTCTGCTGCACACAGACATAAAAAAGTACTGGGTATAGAAGTTAATCTCTTCCAGCTGCATCTGAATGCTGCTGAATAAGATAGTGAGCACTTCCTCTTTTCCTCCCACATATCCCAGAGGAAGATTTTTTTTTAAAACACAAATTTCTAGGGACACCTAGAAGCTCTTAACTATTCAGTGTCTTTTACTTAGCATGCCCTACTCAGTCTGAACAAAAAGAGTGCCTGGGATGCCAGACAAAGTGTAGAAAATCTGATTAAGAGGCCATTCTTTGATCAATTAGAGGTAGCTCCAAGCACTCTTGTGATGCACCACAAGCAGCATGACTCCCTGTATACCTCACATTACAAGATTAGCAAGATAATATTTTCTGAATAGTGTTCACTGAGAGTTTCAGTTCCCTGAAGAAGGGGAAGAAGATGTTCCACAGAACCTGCTTATTTTCAACCAACATGAAGATCTGGGTGAAGAAAAGGAAGGTAAGAGGAATATGGGGGAAATGTTTCCATTGCTATTTTTCAAAGAAAATAAATACATACCTCTTCAGCTTCACTAAAATTGCCCATTGCAGCTTTGGCTTGGGCATAGTTGAAGTTAAAAGTGTCATTGTTGTAGAAGTAACTCTGAAAAATATGGACAAACTCCAAATAAATACAATTAAAAACCACCTCCCATGATAAAACAACATTAAAAATACATCCCCCCCACCCCAATCTGAATCAGACCATATAAAGAAGACAATGGGAAGGAAAAAGAAAAGCCCCCGTTAGGAACATACGGTATTTATAAACAGTGGGCAGAAAAATTATAGACTAGCTTTTCCATCCTACATTCGTGACTACAAACACTGCTGAAACATTCCACAATATTAACTGTGAGAGATCTGGAAAATGTTCCAAGCTCAAAAATGCAGTGGCAGCTTTTGTGGGTATAATTTTCACTTGGGGCATGTGAAGACATGCTGTGCTGCCATGGTCTCTTTCACTTCCCAAGCACTTATTTCACCACTACGGTGGGTAAATAGGCAGTTGACTTCCTTGAGTCTTAAAGGCGATGAACAGATTGTTTTACCAAGGCTTGTCAAGGTTTATCAAGAGATCCTGTGCATCTGGTTATGTGATGGATGCTAATCTGACAAAATGGATCTCATGATGGAGGTGGAGTTACAGTACTGGGCTGTAGTAGGCAGCACACTAGGTAATAGGACTTCTTTAAGCAAGCTTTGCTTACAGGTACCATTCTCTCTAGCTGAAGTGCAACACTAAGTTTTTCTCTCCCGTAACAGTAGATAGGACAGATCTGGTTTAGGACACAGCAGACTGAACTAGGCGTATCTCTTCTACTAGGCGTATCTCAGCTACAAGGATCAAAGCAGGAAATGTAACTCTAGGTATAGGTTACAATGATATTAGGGGTTGATCTGATCACAGACTGAAATATAACTAAGATGACCAAAAGTCAGCACTGTCCCACACTGCCAGACCAGTAGAGCTGGCAGAGGTAAAATAGAACATAATACCAGATGCAAGCATGAATGG
Source organism: Drymodes brunneopygia (assembly GCA_013400955.1). Taxonomy (NCBI): domain Eukaryota; kingdom Metazoa; phylum Chordata; class Aves; order Passeriformes; family Petroicidae; genus Drymodes; species Drymodes brunneopygia. The sequence continues at coordinate 5,825 of VZTZ01022930.1, forward strand.
GATTGAGGATCCCTGCCCAGCAGCAGTGCAGTGCTTATGAGAGAGCATGGGAAAAAAGGTGGTTTATCCAATGTAGTTACTGCAAGAAAGCTTCCCTGTGTGTGTAACAGCAAGGTGTAGGGAAGAAGAAATGTTTTTCCTTATACAATGTTTATAAAGAAAATGGAACTTGTGTAGAAAGATTGAACATTTGTTCTTTTCCCTCTTTAGAGTGAGGAGGAGGTAAAAAGCATAGTTGGGACTGTACAAAAGACACATGAAGCAAGGCACAAATTCCTTTCCCAGTAGTTTCTTCTTTCATGATGTAGGGACACTGAGGAACCTCTTCCTTTCACTGTCACAGGCAGTCTACAAAAGGTACTTATTTAGTCCACCTACATACATCAAGCTAGTGCCTTGAAAGGAATGGTGAGGGATTGCCACTATTTGCCAAATGTCCAGGTTTCACCCAGGTTTCTATGTTAGGGTGCACAAGCCAGCAAATACAGCAAGCTGTATGAGGATGAACCAATTGGGGTGAACCTTAAGCTCAGTTTGTGTAAACATTCCAGTATCCTTACAGTGAACTAATGGGTTTCACCATTTAAGGTTTATGACACTTTACTGCCTTCTTTCTCAATAGTAGTTTCATATGAATCAGCACAAGTCCCAGGTTAAGCAGAGCTGGTGAGCCAGATGCTCGTTTTACTGCGTGAATGCTTTCTTCTGTTCAAGTAGTCCCCATTGTATTTTTTAATTAAAATGGAGAAGAACCTCTGTTGACAACCAAACTCAAAAATGGTGTCATTATGTCCTGGTCATGTGTTAGTGACCAGATCTACTGCAAAACCAAAACTAGGAGAAATGAACAAGTGCTGCTGATCATACAACACCTTCAGAGCAGCTAGACAGTTGCTTTTTTTTTTAAACCACACTATATGTACTGGACTTTACTCTGTTGTGGTCTTTTTAGAGGTCTTCAATGTTTTACTAAAACCAACTGTCCTCTGAGTGATGTCCATTTCAATGAGATGTTCAGATACCCAGCTTAAAAATGAAGAATTCCCATTGTGGCCACAACTCAGCTGAGCCTGAATCAGGTTTTTTGCACAGTTGATCCCTGACAGAGTTATAATGTCACCCTCGGGGCAGCTGGCAATACATTTATAATAAGGTGTCCTCTGAGACTTTCTTATGTCTAAAGCAGTTTTAATTGATCATAGATTAACATGGTGTTTCTTGAGAGAATATCAAACAATCTTCACAGAGGGCAGCTCCATTTTAAAAGCTGCAGAGATAATACTGAAGTTTATTCCTGTTAATGAAACACAAAGGTAAAGCCATGTACATCTTGACTGTAACATGATACAGAAAGAACTATTTGCATCCCTGTGACCTAAACAGAAGGGAAATGACTTAAGTAAACCTGAGTTTGGCTAGTCTCAGCTGAAAAATTATGAGAATGATCATTTGCTTCAAAAGGAACAAGGAAGAAAAGTTGTAGTAGGCAGAAAATTTTTGTCTCATATACCCTGGAAGTGGTTTGTAATCACATTTATCTTTGACCTTTTTGGGTTAGAACTAGTTGTTTAAGAACCTTTTCAAGGAAATGGAAAGAGGTGAGTATATCTGTGGAGTAATTCCTTGGACTATAAATGTAAGAAATACACAGGATTAATTTTCTGGAAATTACCATCCATACCCACTGGCAATAAACTGCGACCAGATGACCAGTTCTAACTAGAAATCCGACTTCTAGATGGCTCAAGTAAGGCAAAGCATTCTTACTGTTAATTTACCTTTTTTTAATTATGCACATACTCCAGTTCGGGGTGATGGTGGTGTATCTCTTCATTCCACTATACTGAAGCCATTTCAGTGGTTAAAGCCACTGGGATTTCTTCAAAAGTCTCCTTTCAGACAAAGTTTAAAACACTACACCTTCACCATTTTTCACTCAGCAGCTGCTTTTGGGCACCACTACAACCATGTCTTTCTTTAGATTTCATCCTTCTTAATAACATTGTAATTATGCTCATCTTGTGTATCTACTAATTCATTACGTAATTTCTTTTAAGACTCTCATTCCTCTTCCGCCCAAATACAGAGTTGTTTCAACTCTAGTTTCAAACCACTGGAACAAGACTGCAATCATTTATTCCATAATCATATTCCAGCCTTCCTCTTTCCTCACATCTGAAAACTGTGTATTTGTAAGTTATACCCATTCTAACCATTGATCTGATTGATAATGCTGCATGATGTTGACTTCAAGCTTCTGTTATTTTGAAAAATGCAACATTGTCTCCAGGGTACTCAGATAACTTCTGCAAAAATAACATTCCTAACTCACTGCTTTGGTAATACCGCCCTATTTTAGCCCTTCAGTGAATGTTTTCCCTGTAAAATGTAAAAGTAAAAAACTTTCTGAGTCCTTTGTGTCCTATCTTCCTCACATACTCTTGTTCACTAAAATGTTATTCCCAGTTATTAACCAGTGACAATAATCTCCATCACTCACTTGATAACTCTTAAGAAACATTAGGGGTTTTTTCATCCATGCTGCCCACTCCTTAAATTTGCACATTTTTTTTCATTGTCTTCCTTTAATTATATTCCTTATCTTCTGTGATAAAGCCTGATAATGGTTAGATTACAAGTGTGATGAGTCCATCATGCCCACCATGCTTCATGGTACTATTTTCTAAATTGCTTCTTTACATTTTAATCCATTTACTGTACTGATCACTTATGTCCCACTATCACTCCCATGTTTTATTTTTACTGTTTTGTTTCTTTATCTGTTTATGTTTCCATTGTGTCTCACATAGTACAGTCTAAAAGTAGTGATTTCATACATTACAGTACTACCAATACTAATTAATAATTATACTAACCTTAATTGAGTTGAGGTAAATTAGGACATTAGGAAATTGTCTAAGAAGAAAGAAGCAGGAGGACATGCACTGTCTTCCTGGAATGGTATCTAAAATTCAAAAGAGAAATGCAAATTTGTAGAATTTAAAAACACATGGTAATGGAAATCACTGCCAAGATTGCTGGCACCTATGAAAGCAGCTAGTTTCTAAAAATAGCGTAGCTTGCCTTTTCAGGCAAAGTACGATACTGGAGGTTAGGAAAAAACCATTAGTTCATCTTGTCAACTCTCTCTACAGCATCTAATAACTATTGCAATACTTTGTTCAACAGCAAAGTCTACAGAGACAATTTTAACTAACAAGCTGTTTCCGTGACACAATTTACAGAGTATAATTTTACCATGAATTATTCTACTCTTAGGAAATGACACTTTATACAAAGCCTGAATAGTTAGAATAGTTTGCTATTCTAACCCCATTAGCCTTCTTTCTTTAAAATTATGCTTTTCGGTTATTCTGGACAAAGAAACTCTACATATTTTAATATTAGTTTGAGTAAGAGAGTAAACTTGATATACTGAAAATATTGTCATAAAAAAGAATTAATACAGGAACAGGTAAAATACTCAGTGGTATCAGACAGTATGGAAATTAATGTCCATGTATTTGGGATTACCACATTGCTCACAAGAGGTAAAGCCATAAATAAGTTACACGTACCAGTTTGAATGAGTGTCACTGAACTTTGCTGCTATCCATGCCATCATAAACTTTGTTGCAATCATATTATGCTGTCACATACTCTGACATTGCAAGTTGTGTTACTGAAAACTATTTCAAAGCTTTTTGAAAGATTCTGAAGTAAGTTTACTAGGACTAATTTTTGTCAGACCCAGCTAGGAGACATGGATGAACCCAAGCAGCAACTGGGAAGGCCTAAATGCAAGTGATATCAAATCACTATGGTTCCACTACATGAAGCGATCATTAGAGAGGAAGCTGCTCTGTGCAGTTTGGAAAGATGGCAAGAGATAAGATCCTAAGGCTACCAATATCTCTGAAGTAATCTGCTCCTGAACATTGGTTACCATCAATCCATCCACCACAAAAAATTAAAACAACTTTTCTGTATGCAGAAATTTCATGTAACGAAAGACCAAATATTTTGACTCCATACCACCACACAAAATTGAGCATTCAATGGGAAACCTGTACATTCTCCTTTAAATATGGTAGGTAGTAATTATTCTTGGAATGAACTGTGTAAGATGTCAAAATACGTTTCAAAGGAAAGCAAAATATTCTCATTTTTTATCTTCTAGAACTAGGAGATACTGAGCTTGGATGTCCTGTCATTTCCATACAGGGACAATCAATCCTTATCTATGTCTGAACCACACCATTCAGTTCTCCAATTTCAGATTATTTGGTTATTTATGAAGTGTTCACTTGGGAGCAGAAACTGGCCTGTATATTTATCTGTCCTTTTTTACATGCAGGCATAGTTTTCATGACACATATATGCCTTTACAGGATAAGAACAGAAACAGTTTTATAAAAAAGAGTGAAGAAACACTGAGTAACAAGACTACAGATAACTCAAAAAATGCCCCTTTTCTCTGACATTTGATTTTTGAAGTTCATAAACTCACAATTTATTTTGAACAAAATTTTAAGAATGCAAAATATTCAAAGAAAACTTAAAAATGAGGATGCATTTTTAGTAAAAATGAATCACAGTAACAAAATACTAGAAACACAATACTCCCATAAATGATTCGAGTATTTCTAAATTTTAGTATTTATTCTTATGTCCACATTTTAGCAGAAAGTTTTATTATCCCAGCCCACCACCCGCCATATATTTTACTGAAAGATTTCGTTAAAAAAACCAAACAAGTTAAACATCTGTGTATTTCATACATCTCAGCACTGAATACAACTTAAAGACAGAAAAACTAGAATTTTCTAATTCACCCCATGTGACTCACGCAGAAAGAGGAAAAATTTGTCATTTGAAAAAATTACTTAGGGTCACCTAAGAAAACCTCAAAGAAAAGACCACATGAAGTTCAGAAGAAATGTTTCATTCCTCCCACCCAAGATCAAATATGCCTGAGCTGATCCTAAAAGAGGACCACTGAAAACAAAAGGGGTGATCTTTTTCATTATGCTTGCAGTGGTTTTGGGTAGTTTGTAAGAGTTATGCTAAGTGTTGGAAGCACTGCATTTAATGGAAATGTTAATTTGCTTTCACTGATGCTTCTCTTGCCCCATTTCCTCCTTAAAAGAAATCTGATCTGTTTAATTTCCCACCCAGTTAAGACCCTAATAGAAGAGAATGAGAACTAACTATAAAAATCTAGTTATATCCTCCTTCATAATGTCTGTTCCATTTCATGCTATTAGAATTAAGGATTTTTATCAAGCTTAAAAAAGCCCCAGTAACCAAGCTGCTGTTCGGGTGTTATTTATTGCTGATAGAGAATGCATATTGACTCCTACGCTCTAAGTGCTTCCTGGATGTTTCTTAGTTTTTGTTTTGTATATCCCTTGTTAAAGCGCACAACATCCACCATGAGATAAAATGTGTACATTTAATGGAAATGACTTGCACATTAACTCGGTTTTCTCCATGTTCCTTGAACTTCCAAGGGAGAAATCTAATTAAGAAAAGCAAAGGGCTTAATTGATGACTACAAATGACCTTACAAATAAATGACACTATATTCTTTCTAAACTCCTGTTGCTGCTTTTTCTTAATGCAGCCATGGGATTTCTACAATTAACAGAAGCAAGTCAGAAAAAATATTACACATATTCATTTTAATCCGTTGTTTTTTGATAATCCACATTAAAATAGGAAGCCTTGTAGACTGTTGTGGTTTAACCCCAGCTGGCAACTAAGTACCACTCAGCTGCTTGTTTACTCCACCCTCCTCCCCCCAAAAAACAAAGCAAAGCTTGTGGGTTGAGATAAGAACAGTTTGATAACTGAAATAAAATATTATTAGCAATAATAATACTAAAAATAGTAATGAAGAAGGGAGAGAGAGAGAGGAATAAAACTTCAGAGAAACAAATGATCCAGAACACAATTGCTCACCACCAACTGACCCATGCCCAGACTCTCCTCAAACCACAGTAAGTCCCTCCCAGCCAACTCCCCCCAGTTTATGTACTGGGCATGGTGTTCCCTTCAGCTCCTTCAGTCCTGGCCATGCTCCCCCCCAGCTTCTCATGCAGCTCCTCATTGGCAGAGCATGGGAAACTGGAAAGTCCTTGACTTTGCAACAACTAAAACATCAGTGTGTTATCACCATTATTCTCATACTAAATTCAAAATACAGCACTCTACCATTCTCTAAGAAGAAATTTAACTCTGTTCCAGGCAAAACTGGGACACAGGCCCAGCTGCAAGCAAAGACATAGCAAAGGATTCCTCACCCTAGCAAGCAACAACCTACTTCTGTATTATAAATCTGCAAAGCACCTAAGCAGCTTGATAAAGGCTCTTGCAAGGACTGGCTGGGTGGGAAGTACTGAAGCATGATGTACATGCTTGAACAGCATGGCCGGTTATGTAGGAAAGGTCCAAGTATACAAACAGCAAGAATTCTGTTCTCCATTCTAAATTCAAAACATATGACCACAAGTATCAAACATAGTGGCTAATATGCTAAGTTACCTAAAAACATAAAAACTATTTCATTGGATCCAAGGTTTGTCTAGTTCAGAGCTTGCTGAATAAGAATATATCACTATAGAAAGAAGATATTCTGATTTCACATATAAAACATAGTGTGATATGTAATGGCACTTCTGCTGAATTTTATTCCAGCTTTCAACAACCTGCATTGAGGACTTCTTAATCATTGCTGAAAAATTTGTGTCAAACAGCCAATGGACTTTTAATCTAAAAATTCCTTTATATTCTGTTTCTCACAAGTTTTTCTATCAAATAAGTTGTGTTATGTGAGAAAGTAAATAATGTAGTTTTAATTGTCTTGAGTGACACTTTATGTCAATGCTCCTCGTTTTTTGTATTGTACAGTTGTCGCCCTGCTTTTTGCAGGGTTCCATGATTTGTAATATTGTAACTGTAGTTTCTGCTGCTTTTGCATGGTCCTTGTTTTTCTTAACCGGCCGGGATTGTTTTGCACTTGTGGAATTGTTTTTCATTCCTTTCCCTGGGGTGGAGAAAGATGATTGACCATGTCTTTGTCCTGTAAACTTTCAGAGGTGTTAACCCTTCTCACCAATCCTTGATTGCCTTTGGTAACATATAAAAATAGGAAAATAAAGAAGGGCGGCCCTTTTGGTCGGTCCTGCCTGGAAATTCAACTGCTATTCTGAGACCCGCGTGTTTCTTCTGTTCCCAGCTGTGCAACATACAGTAAATAATTCTTCTCTATTCCTTTTTTCATTGTCATTTATGATATACATAATCAAACTCAGCCATCATTCTTCAGCCCATGTATTCTCCTTATTCTCCTTTATTAAACTCTCTTCCTCTCCTACTTCAAGAATCTATCCCCTTTCTCTGATCACTTTCTTGCTATACTTCACCCTTGCTGTATTTATTGTATCCTTTCTTGATCTACCATTTTTAAAAAGAAATTTAAGAACCAGAACTGTAGACAGTATTCAAGGAAAAGAATCACATCTGTATACAATGACACAGTAATTATTTTTGTTTTCTTTTTCCTCATCAATTCTTAAGATCCTCTTCAACTCTTCTGATAATTTTGCTAAATTTAATTTGCATATTATTACCCAGTCTTATATAGTCTTTCACATCTTTCATCATTATAGAAGCTTTTATTTGTACTACTATCAGTAATTTTGAACCATTGGCAAACCTAGTCATGTCATTATTTGTCTCCTATAGCTCATTACTTATGAATACAAGTCCATTCTTTAGAGAAACAAAAGGTTCTTCCAAGTGTTCAAATCAGGTGCATTTTATCCTTTTCACTGTTATTTCACTGTAAATTTTCTGCTAGAAATTAGAAAGGTTATTATGTAGCTTCTCTTCTTAGGATTAGTATTGTGGACATTTTTTGAGGTATTTGTTAGCACACGAATTTTGAATTTGATTATACTCAGATGGCTGTAGTTTCATCATAAAATTTCAACTCAGGTGCTAGGTAATTCAATATTGGTCCAGAATTACCTGTACACTTGTGCTTTCTATCTAAGAACGTATCTCTCTCTTATCTGCTTTTCTGTCTAAGAAAGATAGAAACAAAAAGTTCATGCTGTTTATTATGCCATATAATTGCATTTACTAGGACAATATGGGCAGAACAGAAGCCCCCAACTATTAATCTTTCAATAAAAAATCTGTGAGCTGTTTAATATGCCACTCACTGTTCCTATCCAGGCTGGCTGGTGAATAATTGGGCTTCGATACAGTGAGTTGCCTATCTAAATATATAATTGAAAACAATATTTTTTTACTCACTGATAAAGAAAAGGTATTTGAGAGAAGTTTTCTATAATATTTAGAACCATTTCTTCACTGGCATCATCTATTTATCTATTTTTATCTACATTTATCTATGTTTATTTATGTACAATCTGTGTTTATTTAATGTACAATCCCCATTGTACATTGAATAGGAACAATACCCTACATATCACCTTCCTCCTATCACACAAAAAAAATCATTTTAGTTTTTAGCTTCTTCTTCTAAAACCAGGCATTCCACTTTATCCAACACCTTTAAAAACATCTAATATTTGTATAAAAACACTTACATACTTGGGCTACATGTGTTTGGTTTTTTGTTATATCCTACCTAAATAGAACTGTTTGCCTCTTATTTCCTATCTACAGTTTGTTGACCTCCATCTGTTCTTCATTTGAAGTTAAACAAAACTCCTCATACTATTTTACCTTTAAAGGAGTTACCCTGAACTGTGTGCTCTTCTACATGGCAGTTTCCTCCCACAAGCTTTCAAGAAGATGAAAAAGCAGTTCTTACATAGAAGTACCAAGAGGCTAAGATGCTTGCAGTACTGATGTTTCCTTTTACCTCTGATTGGAATCAATCCTTCCCACAGCATAATTTTTTTTCAAGTAATCCACCTTCCTAATTGTACTACATTTCTGTTGCCTTCCTCGCCCCCCACAACCATAGAAAGGTTGAAGTCTCAGCCTCTCTATCTTTATTTTGCATAATAGTTTAAAAATATTTAACAGTAAAATTCAAACTTTTGTCTTCCTAACAGTTTCAATTTTGGTTTTGGGTTATATCTTCACAAGAAATCCTTTCAAGGTATCTTTTCCTTGACTATCCCTGTATTATTTTCATCCATGTGTGCTCTGGTCACTCATCACTCCTGAATGAATCTTATAGGCATTAAGATGTTCCCACTAACTGAGACCTCCACTGCTACAGTTCATATTGTTTCTTCCTGCTTTCTGGGATCCCAACTCTGAAGGAATAGCTTCAATGCAGAAGGAATGAGTTAGGGAAATCTCATCTGTGGAACCACTTCCAGCCTTCCAACATGAAATTCTCTGCTGCATGACCTCAACAGTACCAGGGCTTCAAGGGGAACAGAATAGAATGGCTCAACAGTATTTCTGAACCTTTCATCAGTGATGCCACTCTGTCTCTGCAGCTCCTTCTCTTTAGTCACCATAGACACAGGGGACAGCATTCTGTCTCTGAGGATCATGAGCTGTCTGCACCACAAACATGCACAAATCACCCACCTAAAGAAACAGTACTCAGCGACAATGCCTACAAAGGAAACTGGTAAACCCCATTTAGTCTGAATTTCTATGTTACAACTACTGACTTTTTGGGATTTTTGGTATGGCAAAGAGAAGGGAAGAGAAGATCTCGGTTTGCACTATTATTGAGTAAGCAAAACTAAATATTGAAAATGTACTGATTTGGGGTGGTGGTGGTGGGTGGGTTATAATGCCTTTTTCCCCTCTTATTCAAGCAAGAAGTTAGTCCCAGAGCTTCCATTTCTCACTGTAGCCAAAGTCCTCTTTGCATTTTTACGACCCTCAGTTTCAGGGCATGCTCCATGCTAGGACTCTTTGTACCTGACAGGCTTTCATTAGTGATCCTAGATTTGTACCAGTATATCTCTGCCTGTGAGGTTTCAGCCAGTCACTTCACCTAATTAATTAGCCTGTTATTTTCTGTTTCTCTAACGGGGATTATCAGGCAAAGGCAAGCTACCACAGAGTCTCTCACAAAGACTTGGAGTTTGCAGTACAGCCTCTTCTCCACACAAAATCATACAGTAAGGTTTGAAACTGAGACTTCTAATTTAAACTTGTAAATTTGTTTTAGACTACAATTTAGACTTTCTAAAACTTGTCCTATAGAAACAAAATACCTAGCAACATTCCTGCTAACAGTCAGCAGTTAGACACAGATATGATGGTATATATTCGGATATTTTAAAATGGGTTACTTAATGGAAAAAGAACATTTCAAACATACCACATTCACTGGCTGATTCCCCCACCAACTGGAAGAACTGTTGAGCAATTTTCAGATGATCTCTCTTGAAGAATAAAGAAGAAATCCAAGATGAGTTCCAGGGTTGATGCTACAATACACAGTGACAATATGCTCTGAGGAACACTTGGGGAGCAACTAACAGATAAACCAGGGCTGAAGCAAAAACAGAAAAGGTAACTGTGCCACTCTATGTGCCTAGATAAAGAAGAACACTGTAAAAAGCAAACGGGGATTTTGGAAACAGGATGGGGAAATCAAATTCATCCTGATTTACTATCAAGACCAGCAACAGAAATTTGCATTTCACTCATTCTGGACTGATTATTGTACAGGAGCAGGTTAAGAGACTCAGAGATTCTGTTATCTAAATAAGAAATGGCTGCCTCTTTCACTGCATTCCAGCTCCTACAGATCTGTTCACATTCTATTGCAGGAAAAGCTGGAGAACCTCACAGCTTTACTCACCGAGCCAATTTCTTGTCCAAGTGCTGCATTTACCACCCCTTTGAGGATGTACTCCTGGGGAAAAAAATGTTAAAAGGGATCACAGAAGATACAGTGAAGCTTTCAGAAGACACATAAAAGCCTATGTGTACATTATTTTCTTCATAAATTCAACTTTATCACAACTGAGTTTAGTAGGTAGCTGGTTACTGTGGTAGTGCTTAAGCACAGTACTAATTTAGCCCCCCAAAATACATTCTACTTGCTAAATAGTCTCTTCTAAATATGTTAGATGCAAAGGGGTACTGTGTTTTCTGGCAAGTCTTATGGTCAAAGACAATGCACCAGGAGGAACATGGTAACATCCTTGCATGCCCTCTTCACCATCACATCACCAAGAAGTGCACTACTGTAATACTAAAGCACAGATTCCCTTTCAAATATGCACATTGGTTAACAATAACCACTGACATCATTGGTGCAAAATTCATAGTGTTTCTCATCAAGACAAAAATGTCAAGCACAAAGATTTTCAGTTCAAAACACGATCAAGAATTATTAGCCAAGTATATTGGGACAACAAAGGCTACAATAGGACCAAGAGCTGCAGAAAAGTAAGTTTTGCTATACTGAAAAATGCAAGAAGTATAAAGCAACATCAGAAGACACTCCTCACTCCTCAGCACAGAATCACCAGATCTGTGTTTTTGAGGTTTTCCTTTTCCCTCCTTCCCTCCCTCCCTCCATCTAATTCCTCCTTCCATCTAATTCCTCACATAGACTCATGAAAGGTCCCTTTTATGCCCAGCTATGTGACCTTTGGGAAATAAACAGCAAAGAGGAATAAATCCGAGACTAAAGATGCTGGAACAGCCACAGAAGAAAATTACCGTAGCAACCAAGGAACACTGCAGTTTTCACTCATGGCAGCCAAAGTGTGATGGGATTAGAAAATACAATTTATTTGAACCGTTTAATCTAATCTAGCTAATTTTTGTTGAAATTACTTCAGGAGAAACTATATGAGCATCTGAGCTAACAAATCTGAGGGATGAAAGCCACTACTAAGCAGACAACCAGCTATAGCTGGAAGAGAGTTGTTACCTATGCAATAATGGTCTGTTCCCCAAAATCAAGGCTGCACACAACAGAGCTGTATTCCTAGTTAACCTAGGTGGTACAGTAATACACAGGCTAAGTACTCATATATGCACACGTAATATTTGACGCATGTACATTAAATTTATTGTTGATGAAGGGATGAAAACACAAGAGTTTTAAGAGTGGGAATGGGGCAAGCTGTCCTCAGGACACCAGTTTTGTATGTGGCAGATTTCATACCAGTTTATAACCTCTGTCTTTATGTGCCATGATATCATTTTTCAATTACCTGTGGAGCTGTAGGTTCCAGGTCCTTAATCAGGTTATAAGCCTCCTGCACATCATCTGAAATGCCAGAAATTAGAATGCATGACAACCCAAAACACACAGTATTAGAACAAGTCACTCTGTAGCTAGCTGGTTTCCTCTGTCCAGCCCGGTGTTAAATCAGACAAGNCCATATCAGTTCCCAGGGGGGACTCAGCAGCCTTGGAAGCCCTCCACCAATGTTCTTTCTCTTCTTCTACGTTGTCTTCCTCTTGGGTCTCCAAGGTAACTTCCACGGCAGCTACATCACTCATCCTCTACAATAGTCATAGACTAAGAAATAAACCATCTAGACAGGAGGAGAGATGTAACTATAAATCATTGTGAATTTCTATCACAATGGTGATAGTTTTCTAGAACTCAATAACAAACACAGAGTGAGTAATAGCTTCTTTATTACTACAGTTTTCCTAGCAGAGATGGTTTGGCCCCTTTGTTCATAATCCAGTGGCTGCCTTCTCAACAGCACAAGGTCAAAATAATAAATCCATCATCTTCCTGTATTTTGTTTTCTCATATTTGTTTAGCCCTCAAAGAGAAGAGGGTATGCTGTAGAGAAACTTCGTCTGTTCCTAAGCAATATTTCAGCATCTGCCCGGCAGATCCTAATTAACATGGAAAAAGCACTACTAGTATAGAAGTTTAAATGTGAAGTTTGAAATCTATAAACAACTTCCTTTCCATTATATAAACTGATTAGATCCTAAACTTTACCTAAATTAAAAAAGATGTTGGCAGTATGTTGGCATTGCAAACCAATCTAGTGAAGATCCTGTTACTGGTAAAATTTTGTTAATACAGCATTATACCAACTGCCAACACAAATAAACCTTATCAAACAAAAATTTCTTTCACTAGAACACACAATCCATGCAGCTACTTAAGGCAATATACAGTGGAGCTGCCAGGCTCCCACCCATCACCTCATCTTTCTTACCTATCCCCTAGAACAGTCACAATAGTAAGGCAGCACAATGTAATAGCCAAAAGTCACTACCTTTGCTTTTCTTCTTTTTTTATTCTGATATTTTTGGCTAGCTCAGACCACCACCACCACCACCAAAAAAAAAAAGACAGTAACACTTATTTTTATTAACACAGAACTATGCTCTTAAGGCTTCAACAGAAGTTACTAGCATATCTCACAGGAGCAGATTACAGCAGAATAGCAACTGGTCTCAAACCCTGTTAGAAGTCAGTACCCTGGAGAGTTGAAGAAATGGGATACATGTTTGTGCTTCAGCCATTCCAGTTTAGAGCATATATTATGACAAGCCTACCTTTATCAGAGACCTTTTAAATTTTGGAGACAGAGCTGTAATCATTAGAAGTCAGAATTTCTCACTTTCCTAACCAATGCTGCTACCCTAGCAAGACCTAAAAAGGGAAACTTAGCCAAAGCAGAAAAGAGGTTTTAGCCTGAATTCCCCCTGACCTTCGTCAGTACGCAAGTCATTTGTGTATCACAGTGAAGAGCAGAACCTAACTAATCAAAATTACTGCAAGGTTAACAGCATACAAGTAAACAAGACTGATTTTTAACTGATCCATGAGATGCACTTTGTTTCCATGTAAACAGAACTTAATTTGAAACATATGTTATTATCAATAATATTATTGTGCAAGATAATTGGTAACAGTACCAATACTGCCTATAGTGACACTGGTAAAAATAATACTAGACAGAAAGGTGGCTGGGGACAGCAGATATGGATTTACCAATGCCAAAATGTACTCACTAATTCAAGGTGTAACTGGATGTGTGAATAAGGGGTAATGCTTGATGCTGTATACCTTGACTTTAGCAATGTCTTTGACATGGTCTCTTTTACAAACCTGAAAGACAGGACTGGCTAAGACTATAAGGGGATGGAAAACTGGCTGGACTACCAAAGGACAGTGATCAGTTGTACAAAATCCAACAAGTGCCTCATTGTTAATCAAATGCCCCAGGGACTGATACTGTTGAATAATTTATTTTTATTAATCATCCAGATGATTACATAGAGTACTCTGACCAAGTCTGCAAATGATAAAAGATTGTGAAAAAAGCTCCCAGATATTGAGAAGCAGCTCAGTGGGCTGAAAAAATGGCCTGAAAGAAATCTGAAGTTCAGTGGAGGCAAAATGTATGTCTTGCATCCTGCTTGGTTTGAAACACGCCTGAGCAAGTCAGGTGGGGAGCTGACACGCCAAAAGGCAATCTGGCAGACAGTGCAGCCCTTTAGCAAAGGAGGCCAACTGCATGCTGGATCATATTAGCATGAATGGAGCCATCACGGCAAGGGAAGGAATTCTTTTTTTGGCACTTGTGAGGCTGTACAAGTGCTGTGTCCAGGTTTGGGATCCTTCAATCAAGACAGACATTAAAACACTGGAGTGAGCCCACCTGAGGGCTCCCAAGGCAGGAAGGGGGCTGAGGAGAAACTAAGACAGCTGTGTTTGCTTAGCTTTCAGAGGAGAAAGGATCTCAAGGGAGATCTTATTACTGTCTACAATTAACTGATAGGAGGGTACAGAGTAGATGGAGACAGATTTAACAGAGTGAGAGAAAGGCAGTGAACAGAAGGTAGAACAGAGGAAGTTCTGACTGGATGCTTGTGTGGACAAGGCTTTAACCAACCTGATCTAATTGGACCTGGCTTGAATCACACAGCCAGTCAACCCACTGTTGAATAAAAGAACACAATGGGAGAACAGAAATAGCTCTGGAAAACAGATACAATTCAAAGAAACTGGCAAACAAAGGAAATATACAAGCAGAAAATCCTTACCATCTGATTCTGGCTACCTACCTGCATTCTTAAAGAATTGTAAAGTAGACTTTAATGAAGTATCTTGTTGACAGTCACTTTGGGTAATATTTTGTTTGTGCTGTATTTACAGAAATGGTTGTCCTTGCCTTCACAGGACATATGCCTAGCATTCTCACATAGCCAGGCAGAGGAGAAGTCCCCTCACTAGAAACAAATAAACACTACCGTCCCCAAAGTCACCTCCTGCAACCAAAGAATCTCGAATACTTTGCTGAAGTAGGCTGTTTTTGAGTGCACAGTATTAAAGCCCTTCTCTGCAAGCCATGGGAACTTTTACTTCACTGTTTTCAGAGGAACAGAAAGTGAAATAGATTACATTCTACTGCAAAGAAATAAGTTGAGATAAGATGAATTAATGTTAATTCTTGAAGCTATGAAAGAGCCAGAGAAAGGTGTATTTACCTTGCCAGAGATAGTAAATCACAAGATTCAGTCTTGCCTCAGGAATAACATCAACCAGAGGAGGTAGGACCTCCAAAGCCCCTTCTCCTCCTCGGAAAACCACCTGCAGAGAAAAGCAGCATATTGATAATCATCAGAATCTTCTCTATGATAAGTTAATTCAAGGAAATTAATCCTTAAATTCATATATAAACAGTAGGAAAAGGTCAGTGGCTTTGGCATTAGTTTATTTCCTGCTTTAATACAACTACAGAATTATACAGTGTGACAATCTTTATTCTGAAGGATATAAGTATTTAATCCATACGTGAAGATTAACTTATTTTAGCTTTTAGCAGCTCAAAAGAGTGATACATTATATGCGAAAGATTTTAAAGAATAACATAGTCTGAGTGAGGGGAACACATACAAAATTATAAACTGCCTATGATGTTTTCATATGAAAAAAATTAGGCTAACAGATCTATATTTATTTAGAATGACACAGGATCCTAAAATGATCAGTCAATTATACTCCAGTTTCACATGACAGTTCCTCTAACAAGATCTAATGTACTTATTCAGTAAAGCACTGGCACAAATACCAACATACAAAATAAACAATGCTAACTTACAAAAGTCCAGTTGGAAAGCAGTTTTAACTCTTGGGGAAAGAAGTGTTAGCTTGTGATGACTGCTCTTGAAAAATGACAAACCAAGTAACTGTCCATCACTACATATGGATAATAAAGACTAAATATCATTAAATCTACTGCTATCAGTTGTTCAGCAAAATAATAATACCACTGAAGGGAAAACTAACCATTAGTTACTCTTAGTGACTCTTTTACTGCAGAACACAAAAGTATTTTGGTTTTATAAGCATCTTTTTTTCTAGAACTCCTTGCTCAGTACTCTTCGGATGAAGGCCATTTTCATGAGCTATCTTTATTCCACTCAAATTGTTCTGCTGCTAAATAAGAGTCCAGGGTCATCCTGACTCGTTTCTACAGTGTCTTAATTGAGCGGGCTCCACAAAAAGTACTCTTACACAACACACATTATTTTACTATGCCTTCATGGCCAAAAGCAACAGTATTATTATTTTCTTGACACAGTCTGAAACTGTCAGGGAAAAATTCTGGGAAAAAAAATAAATACACTTGATGGCACATTCTTTATATTCGTAGGATTCCTGGAATGGGACTTACATGGCAGCAGAGCCTCAATTAAATCTGCAACTTTTCAAAATATTCCATTTTAGGAATCATCATGAAAAGCTCTACAAATGAGTGCAGCTCATATTAAATCCCAGAAACGCATTACTTACCAGATTGTGCTTAATGAGCTCCTTGCCAAACTCAAGAGATGATGAGGTGCTGTCTGTCAAGTTCTTGAGCTCTGCCTGGAATTACATACATTGCAAAATTTTAACATAAAACCAAAAAAGCACAGAAGCCTAAGTGGAGCTTCAAATGAGCTTCAAAGCTGACAGCAAGACATCTCCATTGGTGTTGGATGACTAGAAGATTTTGCCTTTCCACTTCTATGTAATTATTTTAGCAATTGGGTAATACATATAAACACAAGATCAAAAGGATACTGGAAAAAATGGTAAGACCACTGTGGACATATGTGGACAGATGAGTTAATGCCAGGGGAACTGAAATAGGTGACATTCCTGAAAGGACACGGTGACAAGGTAAAGGCCATTATCAACATCACTGATTCAGACAAAGGAAAAGAAACATGTAGGGAATCTTAAACTAAAATAAAGGTGAGTTGAAGGACTGTCCAATAGATACCTCTGCAGCCTTTCCATTGTAAAGTCGGAAATGGTTACAAGCCTTAAGGTTAAGAGCAATGGTGCTGTCAGGAACTTGCTGAAGATAAACAGCTAGCACTTCCTGTGATACATCATAGTAATCCAGTTTGTAATAGCACAGGGCCACATACACATTCAGAGCCAGGTATTCCCTGCAGGAAATAGGATTAAAGAGAACCTTTAAATCATTTAAATAAATAATAGTTGAACATTTCCCACTACAACGCATTAAAATCAGTAAATAAAAAGAAAACTCTCACATCCATACATATTTTACAAGCACATCAAAACCAGGGTTTCTGCGAAATGTTTAGGACTTCTCTAGTTTGTTAGCTAGCACAGATTCGCAGTACTTTTTTCCATAGCAGCTACTGCAGCTTTTAAGAATTACCAACAAAACTCTGGGTTTGCATATCTGGGAAATGGTGGCAACTTCACACCAAGAAAACTTGTAGACTATGAGCACCATAATTGGCCTCAGAGAACATGATTTTCTAAGCAATTCACTCAAAGACATTTAATATGTACATAAAAGTTTGTACTGAGTACAATGATTTCAAAAAATCCTTGTAATTACAAGCAGTTAAGCGAGAAGAACTAGAAAGAGAAAAGACAAGCATTTGTGAAAACTCTAGGTAAAAGGATAATTGTTAGGAAGGTTACTCATTTAGCGTTGAGTGATTGTATCTGCAGGGCTTGGAGGTTAAAATCTCTTTTCCAAGCATGATATAATATATGCATTATGATGGATTTCTCTGAAACATTCAAGAGGAGACAGTGCCGAAAGATAGTAGTATTCTGGGACAGCAGTTTCTATTTTATTAAAAATACTTCCAGCCACTTAAGAATTCAATTTGCTCCTTGTTAAATTCTGAACTAAAAATTTGCAGAACATAACAGAAAAACCCATCAACAAGTCATAATGGATAAACAGAAAAGGAAAGAATTTCAGATTTAAAGGAATGCAAGGAACTCTACATAAAACCCAAGAACTGAACCCTTCTTAGATAGGCTAAGAGGTGAAGGAGAAGTCAATAATTCAAGCAAGGTCACAAGATTGGTCACCAGAGGGGAAAAAAATAAGACAAAGCAGGTACATAACCATAAATCATTTCAGAAGAAATAAGTAACAAAACAAAAGAAGATATTAGAATGAATTAATCAACAATTTCACTGAAAGAAAACAAGAGAGAGCAGACTTCTTTTTAAATGTGGGGTTTTCAATAATATTTTGAATGAACAGAATTGAGGAGCTGTCACTGGTGCACATTCTGTGATTGGAAAGGGACATTGTAGAAAATGCCTACTTTTTTATTACAATAATTCCATTATTTGGAACTTAAATACCACCGATAACATAGATGCTCCAAAAAGGGTTAGAGATGCGCACCGATTTTCCAGCAGAATGCGCTTGTAGATATCAATGGCTTCTTGGTGGTGGGACCGCATGTAGTGGATAGATGCCAGGCTAAGCTGATCTTCTGTAACATCTTGCAGGTTCTGGTGAGAGCTCATCAGTTTCTTTTCATCATTGAACTAAAAAGAGTGGGACACATTCTCAGAAGATTTCAGCAAGAAAAACTTTTTAATTGACCAGATTAGGTTTGTCCTTGCTGGTAAACAGCATAAAATAGCTGCAAAACAGCTGTTACTTTAAAGTTAATTTAACCAATGGAGAAAGACAAACATTAAAGAGGCAGATGAGTTCAAACTGGATAAATGTCAGGCTAAAACTAAACACACATTTTCCTTTAAGGTGTGATTTAGATATAATTACATGTCACGTGCTTTGATGGATAAGAGGGAAAGACATGAATTAGTTATTTCACAAACAGAATTTCGCAATACAAAATTTCATTGTAATTATTCAAGCCAGAAATTTTTTGCTGTTTGTAGATCCAAATCTAATGTCTCATGGATAGCAGAAAAACACAAGACTTGCAAACACACAAGCCCTAATTTTCACAAGTCTTCTTTACAGCACTAATGAATCAACTTTCACCAGCCTCCAGTTTCCAGGTTCTTTAAGTAAATGATTCATTTTTAAAAGCATTGCTGAATAGCACATAAAACACACACACACAGAAGGCTAAAAGCAAGGAACAGTTAAACATACCTATTATATTTGTATTACAATAGTGAGGTTGAGGCTATTTACCTAATCAGTCTGCTCAAATCACTTATTCCACTGCTTCCATTTGCTGATGTTGCTGATTCAACAGTAATTATGAATTTCTCTTAGACACAAATTCTAATATTATGCATTTGTTTTTCTACCTATCTGCTAGTTTTCTTCAAATCTTTCTCGTCCCTCTTTGAGCCAATCACAAAAAGATACTCAAGTTAAAAGTCAAGATAAGTTGCCTAACATTACTAAAGGCAAGAGGCTTGGTAAAACCCTTTATTTCCAGTGACTGACTAGAAAAGAGAAGTTGCATAATTCCTAGTTCATCACAGGGATCTGTAAGTGCCAATGCCACTGTAAAAATGGTTTAAGATTTCTCTCTTACAACTAACAGATATTTAAGTAAAGAGAATCTGACATCAAAGCTAACATTCAGGATTTATACTTCAAGTCAGTGTCCTTAGTAGCAGAATACTGTTCAAGTATTCTGTACAGGATGGTACAAAACCTAATTTAAGGGAAGATAGCTATGTGTGGTAAGTGAAACAAGCTCTTAATTATTGTTGAAATTAAATTAAATTTCATGCTATTAACAATATGACTTCCTGGATGCTGAACTACTTAAGAGCATCATAAACACCATTTTGGTCAAATTACCAAGTATAAGAGAGCTGCAAGTTAGAAAAACTAGGTACATTTAGAAAAAGAAAGTAAAATAGTGGCTTCTCCATTTCGGATTCTGTTAAGGTTTCATGCGCCTCGTGATCAAAAATACCATTACATTCCTATTGTATGACTTATGTGAAGCATATTGGTAAGACTTCCCTTAGAAACATGCTGAGGGCATCTGTTCCAAAATCATGTTTGCATACTTGCTTTCTCCTTCACATTTTAATACAGTAGGGTGGTTATGAAAAACCTGTTTGTTCTTCTGCCACCACAGGCATTTCAATTATTCTGCCAGGCTGCCAGCATAAATTACACATTACCAAATTGAAAAGAAAACAAACAAAGCAGGAGTGAAGAAAAGACATCTTACCTTATGTGCCAGGTGAAAGAGTAAATGGTTCTGGAGACCACTCTTAGGTGCTGAAAGGGAAATTCAGTAGGTATTATTGCAATGAACTACTCAGGGTATCTCT